>JAXCGZ010018102.1:0-25000 GCA_037179515.1 Halocaridina rubra | reverse complement strand
CTCAGCCTCTTATCATAACTGAGATTGCGTATTTCTGTCACCAGTTTCGTGGCATGCCTCTGAACTTTTTCAAGCTTAGCTATGTGCTTTTTCAAGTGCGGATTCCAAAAGGGGGCTGCATATTCGAGCTTTGGCCTCACATAGGTTACATAAATTTTTCTGAGCATTTCCTTGTCCATGTGCCTGAAGGCTACCCTTACATTTGATAAGAATGCATATGCTGCCCTTACTATGCCATTTATATGTATTTCTGGAGACAAATCTGCCAGTATGTTTACTCCTAGATCTCTCTCATTTTCTGTCTCTTGAAGTTGTACTCCAGCCACCGAGTAGTCAAGCTTGGGCCTTCTTGCACTTCTACCCATTCTCATTACCTTACATTTTGAAGTATTGAATTTCATTAGCCACTTTTCTGACCACTCATGCAGATTATTTAGATCCTCCTGAAGTTCTCTACCATTGTTCTCTTTTTTTACTTTCTTCACAATCTTTGCATCATCTGCAAACATATTAATGAATGAATTTACAGACTCTGGTAGGTCATTTACATATACAAGGAACAAAAGTGGCCCTAAACCTGAACCCTGTGGAACTCCACTACTAACTCTTCTCCATTCAGACACTGAGTGTCTTACTCTAACCCTCTGTTCCCTTCCTTCTAAGTAAGTTTTTATCCATTCCAAAACATTTCCACCTATTCTAGCCATTGATTGCAGCTTCCTAATAAGTCTCCCATGTGGAACAGTGTCAAACGCTTTCTGGAAGTCTAGGAATATGCAATCTGCCCAGCCCTCTCTTTCCTGTAAGATTTGGCTTACCTCATCATAAAATTGTAATAAGTTTGTTACTGTTGATCTACTTTCTCTGAAGCCATGTTGCCTCACTGACAAAAGGTTGAAGGATTCCAAGTGAAGAGAGATATGTTTCCTTAGTAGTTTCTCCATAACTTTGCAAACTATGCTGGTCAAGGAAACTGGTCTATAGTTCAGAGCCGTATCCCTCCTTCCCTTTTTGAAGATAGGTATCACATTTGCTTGTTTCCAGCATCTTGGAATCTCCCCCGACTCCAGTGACTCCTTAAATATGATACTTAGTGCCACTGATATTGTGCTTGCGCATTTTTTTTAGCACATGAGGGGATATGTCATCAGGACCTGTAGCTTTATGAACATCTAAATCCATCAGCGCTTTGCATACCTCTGTGGCTGTAAGGTTGATGTTCTCTAATACCGGCCCTTGAGCTTCTATCACTGCAATCTGAGGGGGTGGGGTATTTTCTACTGTAAATACTGACTGAAACTCCTTGTTCAATTCTTTGCAGATCTCTACATCCGTCTCAGTGATGCTTCCATGTGCTCTCTTTAGCCTTAATACCTGTTATTTTACCTTCAGTTTTCCTCTGATAAAGCTGTGGAAAAGCTTGGGATTTTCTTTAGCCTTCCTGGTGATGTCCCTCTCATAGTCTCTCTCTGCCTCTCTCCTTTTACTTAGGTAGTCATTTCTTGCTCTTTTGTAGGTTTGCCAGGCATTTATGTTTTTTCTCCTCCTATACCTTTTCCAGCATTTGTCTCTCCACTCCTTAGCTCTTTTACATCCATTATCGAACCATTTCTCTCTGGCATGAATTACACCTACTTTGGTGACAGGTATGCAGCAATCTACTATCTTCCCATATTTCTCACAAAAGAAGTCATACATTTCTTGTACAGATTTGTTGTAAAATAAGGTTTTCCAGTCAATAACTGCAAAAAGCTCATTCATTTTGATGTAATCTCCTTTTGGATAGCTCCTCCTCATGTCCTCAGTGCCTCTACTCTCAGGAAGAATATCTTCAGTGATATGCTCCATCAACAACACACCGTGGTCACTCTTTCCAATTGGTGGTTCATACTCAATTTTTTCAATATCCAACACATTATCTGTGAACACTAGATCAAGTAGTGATGGCTCATCCCCACCCCTGGCCCTTGTTGGTTCCATTACATGTTGGTGTAGGAAATTCCCTTGTACGCAATCTAGGAATCTTGCCCCGAATGAGTCCTCACCACTGTGTGGGTCAAGATTTATCCAATCTATCTCTTTATGATTAAAGTCTCCCATAATCAAAATCCTACATTTTTTTTCCCGTGCCATGTTAACAACTGAGTTTATGACTTCAATAGTACCTATATGACTTTCCTCATAAACTTCAAGCCTATTTTGGTTCCTTGGTGGGTTGTATACAACAGTTATTATAATGCTCTCTGACCCAGTATTTATGCGAGCAACAAGAAATTCCTTGAACTCACTTTCTATAGCCAAGTTTATTTCTTCGACTTGAATCCTTTCACTTATGAGCAGTGCTATCCCTCCACCAGTCCTCTCAGATCTTTCAACCCTTAGTATTCTGAAACCCTTAGGAAAAACTGTGACACTGTTTATGTCCTCACTCAACTTAGTCTCTGTAATTGCTACTATATCTGCCTTACTGTTGTGAATCCTATCTTTTAATTCTACTGCCTTATCAGCTAATCCATCAGCATTTGTGTATAACAATCTTAATGAGGCCCCATCCCCTGATCTTCTGTCATTATCTTCTTTATCTCCCCATTGTTTGGGTGTGTGTGTGTGTGTGTGTGTGTGTATGTGTGTGTGTGTGTGTGTGTGGTGCGAGAAAATTCTATGAGTTGAAATAAAACTGTAATATACATATAACTTTACGAACAAAATGTTTAGGAGCAACACTTTATTTTCTTAATATTAATTATGATAATAATAGTAATAATAATAATAATAATAATAATAATAATAATAATAATAATAATATATATATATATATATATATATATATATATATATATATATATATATATATATATATATATATATATATATATATATATATATATATATATATATATATATATATATATATATATATATATATATATATATATATATATATATATATATGTATATATATATACAGACAGCATGTTAAGCCAAAGTAAAAAGAACTGCAATGAATGCAAGAATATGCAAATATGTGGAATTCCCTTCATATATATAATCTTCCTATACACAGCTTTTCCTAAATATAATATTTTGAAGCGAGTTCGGTTATCTCTTATTATTAGAGCCTTTGTAAATAAACTTACCTCAGAATTTTGCAATGTCTCTATCATTTGGTGAATATGATAATTCGGACTATTTGCAAAACTTCTTTTTTTTTATTGTGAAACCAGGACGTGCCAACAAAAATTATGAAACAGCCCTCATCGGGCCTAGGCCCGAAGAATACACAAGGTAAAGAGAAACAGAGATGGAGAGTGAATTGACTTGTCAGATGTGAAGGGATAATAAAAGATGTGTGATGAATATCCAAGAATATTCAGTGTAGCTGTAACCATAGAAAAAGAACCGTAACTGAAGGAAGACTTAACATCGAACTGTCCTGGACAGACCTATTTAAGTAAAAAAAAAAAAACCTTCAGCTGTAGCATTGCAACGGGCGGCTGGTGCCATGAGCCAACCTACTACATGATTTGGTGTCATTAAGCGTGAAAATTAAGATACTTACTTCTTGGCACCCTGTGGTGCCATTCCTGCAAAGGTCATCTTCTGAATATTTGTTATTGGGTTTCTTCAAATTTTCCTTTCAAGAGGGTAGGGTCACGTTTGCTTGTGGTGTTGACCTTGTTCCATAAGCTCGTGAAGTTGGCACGGACGTAGATTTTTGGCTGTTTGAATTATCTATTGGAATTCGTCACTTCCCGGTCCCTGGGATCTGTATATCTAGGAAATATTGCAAGACTTTCCAAATGTAATAATATGTGATATTTTGAAACTCTGAGAATGAGAGTTGTGGTTATTGAAAGTGTTCTTAAGGATTTACTGAGTAATTTAAACTAGTGTCACGGTTAGTGTCATATATATACATACATATATATATATATATATATATATATATATATATATATATATATATATATATATATATATATATATATATATATATATATATATATATATATATATATATATATATATATATATATATATATATATATATATATATATATATATATATATATATATATATATATATATATATATGAATCATTTTTTACCCCAACCAGGACTCGAACCTAGGACTTATGGGCGCTGCCACTACACCACAGAAGGTTAAAAGGAATCCAACCTTATAGCTTATATCTGCTATACTTAGGAATGAACTCATTCTATCTGAATGCCACTATGTTCATATTACAGATTCCCCAACCTCACTCGTGGCTTCATTTTAGCATTTAATTCAATTCCCAACCTCATTCAGGCCATGAAATAACCAGATAAGCACATTACATATGTGAAAACATGAATCATTTTTTACCCCGACCGGGACTCGAACCTAGGACTTTTGATTACTAAGTCAAGGCGCTACCACTACACCACAGAAGGTTAAAAGGAATCCAGCCTTATAGCTTCTATCTGCTATACTTAGGAATGAACGCATTCTATCTGAATGCCACTATGTTCATATTACAATTTCCCCAACCTCACTCGTGGCTTCATTTTAGCATTTAATTCAATTCCCTATCTCATTCGGACCATGAAATAACCAAATAAGCACATTACATATGTGAAAACATGAATCATTTTTTACCCCGACCGGGACTCGAACCTAGGACTTTTGATTACTAAGTCAAGGCGCTACCACTACACCACAGAAGGTTAAAAGGAATCCAACCTTATAGCTTATATCTGCTATACTTAGGAATGAACGCATTCTATCTGAATGCCACTATGTTCATATTACAGATTCCCCAACCCGGTCGGAGTAAAAAATGATTCATGTTTTCACATATGTTTATTATTCAAGTATTTATTTTTATCATCATATTACAATACCTATGATTAATTACATGTTTTAATGAATTATATAATAAGTTATTATTATTTGGGTGAGTGCAACTTTCATCAAATATATTTTCTATTGATATCTGGCATTTTAGTGAAGCTTCATATATATATATATATATATATATATATATATATATATATATATATATATATATATATATATATATATATATATATATATATATATATATATATGCAAGAGGCAAGAAGGTTAAATGATGAAAGAAATGAAGAAGAGAAGAAAAATTTTCATTACAGAGTTCTTCCAGACAAAGGGGAGATAAAGAAGATAATGACAGAAGATCAGGGGATGGGGCCTCATTAAGATTGTTATACACAAATGCTGATGGATTAGCTGATAAGGCAGTAGAATTAAAAGATAGGATTCACAACAGTAAGGCAGATATAGTAGCAATTACAGAGACTAAGTTGAGTGAGGACATAAACAGTGTCACAGTTTTTCCTAAGGGTTTCAGAATACTAAGGGTTGAAAGATCTGAGAGGACTGGTGGAGGGATAGCACTGCTCATAAGTGAAAGGATTCAAGTCGAAGAAATAAACTTGGCTATAGAAAGTGAGTTCAAGGAATTTCTTGTTGCTCGCATAAATACTGGGTCAGAGAGCATTATAATAACTGTTGTATACAACCCACCAATGAACCAAAATAGGCTTGAAGTTTATGAGGAAAGTCATATAGGTACTATTGAAGTCATAAACTCAGTTGTTAACATGGCACGGGAAAAAAAATGTAGGATTTTGATTATGGGAGACTTTAATCATAAAGAGATAGATTGGATAAATCTTGACCCACACAGTGGTGAGGACTCATTCGGGGCAAGATTCCTAGATTGCGTACAAGGGAATTTCCTACACCAACATGTAATGGAACCAACAAGGGCCAGGGGTGGGGATGAGCCATCACTACTTGATCTAGTGTTCACAGATAATGTGTTGGATATTGAAAAAATTGAGTATGAACCACCAATTGGAAAGAGTGACCACGGTGTGTTGTTGATGGAGCATATCACTGAAGATATTCTTCCTGAGAGTAGAGGCACTGAGGACATGAGGAGGAGCTATCCAAAAGGAGATTACATCAAAATGAATGAGCTTTTTGCAGTTATTGACTGGAAAACCTTATTTTACAACAAATCTGTACAAGAAATGTATGACTTCTTTTGTGAGAAATATGGGAAGATAGTAGATTGCTGCATACCTGTCACCAAAGTAGGTGTAATTCATGCCAGAGAGAAATGGTTCGATAATGGGTGTAAAAGAGCTAAGGAGTGGAGAGACAAATGCTGGAAAAGGTATAGGAGGAGAAAAAACATAAATGCCTGGCAAACCTACAAAAGAGCAAGAAATGACTACCTAAGTAAAAGGAGAGAGGCAGAGAGAGACTATGAGAGGGACATCACCAGGAAGGCTAAAGAAAATCCCAAGCTTTTCCACAGCTTTATCAGAGGAAAACTGAAGGTAAAAGAACAGGTTTTAAGGCTAAAGAGAGCACATGGAAGCATCACTGAGACGGATGAAGAGATCTGCAAAGAATTGAACAAGGAGTTTCAGTCAGTATTTACAGTAGAAAATACCCCACCCCCTCAGATTGCAGTGATAGAAGCTCAAGGGCCGGTATTAGAGAACATCAACTTTACAGCCACAGAGGTATGCAAAGCGTTGATGGATTTAGATGTTCATAAAGCTACAGGTCCTGATGACATATCCCCTCATGTGCTTAAAAAATGCGCAAACACAATATCAGTGGCACTAAGTATCATATTTAAGGAGTCACTGGAGTCGGGGGAGATTCCAAGATGCTGGAAACAAGCAAATGTGATACCTATCTTCAAAAAGAGAAGGAGGGATACGGCTCTGAACTATAGACCAGTTTCCTTGACCAGCATAGTTTGCAAACTTATGGAGAAACTACTAAGGAAACATATCTCTCTTCACTTGGAATCCTTCAACTTTTTGTCAGTGAGGCAACATGGCTTCAGAGAAGGTAGATCAACAGTAACAAACTTATTAGAATTTTATGATGAGGTAAGCCAAATCTTACAGGAAAGAGAGGGCTGGGCAGATTGCATATTCCTAGACTTCCAGAAAGCGTTTGACACTGTTCCACATGGGAGACTTATTAGGAAGCTGCAATCAATGGCTAGAATAGGTGGAAATGTTTTGGAATGGATAAAAACTTACTCAGAAGGAAGGGAACAGAGGGTTAGAGTAAGACACTCAGTGTTTGAATGGAGAAGAGTTAGTAGTGGAGTTCCACAGGGTTCAGTTTTAGGGCCACTTTTGTTCCTTGTATATGTAAATGACCTACCAGAGTCTGTAAATTCATTCATGAATATGTTTGCAGATGATGCAAAGATTGTGAAGAAAGTAAAAAACGAGAACAATGGTAGAGAACTTCAGGAGGATCTAAATAATCTGCATGAGTGGTCAGAAAAGTGGCTAATGAAATTCAATACTTCAAAATGTAAGGTAATGAGAATGGGTACAAGTGCAAGAAGGCCCAAGCTTGACTACTCGGTGGCTGGAGTACAACTTCAAGCGACAGAAAATGAGAGAGATCTAGGAGTAAACATACTGGCAGATTTGTCTCCAGAAATACATATAAATGGCATAGTAAGGGCAGCATATGCATTCTTATCAAATGTAAGGGTAGCCTTCAGGCACATGGACAAGGAAATGTTGAGAAATATTTATGTAACCTATGTGAGGCCAAAACTGGAATATGCAGCCCCCTTTTGGAATCCGCACTTGAAAAAGCACATAGCTAAGCTTGAAAAAGTTCAAAGACATGCCACGAAACTGGTGCCAGAAATACGCAATCTCAGTTATGATGAGAGGCTGAGGGAATTAGACTTACCATCACTCGAAGCTAGAAGAGTGACGAGGGGATATGGTGACAGTCTTTAAATTCCTTCATGGTTATGATAGAGTGGATAGGGATCGATAATTTGATATGGCTGGCTCTAGAACTAGAGGTCATAATTTGAAGCTTGGTAAGAAAACTTCTTTGCAGGATGTAAGGAAATACTTTTTCAGTGTAAGAGTAGTTGATAATTGGAATTGGCTAAGCGAGGAGGTAGTTAATGCTATCTCAATCCATAGTTTTTAGGACAGGTATGATAAGTATCACTAAGTATAAAATGGAACCGATCAGGAGACGGGAAGATACGAGCTTTGGGCTCTTTCCCGTAAACACAATTAGGTAATCACAATTAGGTAATCACACACACACACAGATGATGCAAAGATTGTGAAGAAAGTAAAAAACGAGAACAATGGTAGAGAACTTCAGGAGGATCTAAATAATCTGCATGAGTGGTCAGAAAAGTGGCTAATGAAATTCAATACTTCAAAATGTAAGGTAATGAGAATGGGTACAAGTGCAAGAAGGCCCAA
Source organism: Halocaridina rubra (assembly GCA_037179515.1). Lineage (NCBI taxonomy): Eukaryota > Metazoa > Arthropoda > Malacostraca > Decapoda > Atyidae > Halocaridina > Halocaridina rubra. The sequence goes on along the minus strand of JAXCGZ010018102.1, from coordinate 16,687 downwards.
GCTTGACTACTCGGTGGCTGGAGTACAACTTCAAGAGACACAAAATGAGAGAGATCTAGGAGTAAACATATTGGCAGATTTGTCTCCAGAAATACATATAAATGGCATAGTAAGGGCAGCATATGCATTCTTATCAAATGCAAGGGTAGCCTCCAGGCACATGGACAAGGAAATGTTGAGAAATATTTATGTAACCTATGTGAGGCCAAAACTGGAATATGCAGCCCCCTTTTGGAATCCGCACTTGAAAAAGCACATAGCTAAGCTTGAAAAAGTTCAAAGACATGCCACGAAACTGGTGCCAGAAATACGCAATCTCAGTTATGATGAGAGGCTGAGGGAATTAGACTTACCATCACTCGAAGCTAGAAGAGTGAGGGGGGATATGGTGACAGTCTTTAAATTCCTTCATGGTTATGATAGAGTGGATAGGGATCGATATTTTGATATGGCTGGCTCTAGAACTAGAGGTCATAGTTTGAAGCTTGGTAAGAAAACTTCTTTGCAGGATGTAAGGAAATACTTTTTCAGTGTAAGAGTAGTTGATAATTGGAATTGGCTAAGCGAGGAGGTAGTTAATGCTATCTCAATCCATAGTTTTAAGGACAGGTATGATAAGTATCACTAAGTATAAAATGGAACCGATCAGGAGACGGGAAGATACGAGCCTTGGGCTCTTTCCCGTAAACACAATTAGGTAATCACAATTAGGTAATCACACACACACAAACAAACACACACACACACACACACATGTTATTCAAGTGAATGATTATTGTCTGTAAATATCTATGTGAAATGATGGAGATAAGTTGATTGTTATTGTATTTTTTGCTTTAATCTGAATATTTCATTATTTTACATTTGCAATTTATCGTGAAGCCTTTTCGTTAGTAATATAAATCTGGGGAAAAAATATGAGTACAATATGACCCGGTTTTACGTCACGGACCCCCTTTTTCTACCAAGGGCTAGGACGGTTGCCTTCTTGCGAAAGACTTGTTTTGGCAGATGTAATCGTTACCCTGATTGCATGCCCTTGCTAACCTCAAGCTGTGGCGGGGCGCGAACCCTCAACGTGCCGCCTCAGAGTCCTGGACGCTACCGCTTTGCCACGGTGACTACATAAGTACAATAAATGAACATATTGAAATACGTGTAAAGAAGAGGTATTTAATAATATTTCATAGTTTGAAATAAGTATGAACTTTAACGAAGCCATACTGTATATATATATATATATATATATATATATATATATATATATATATATATATATATATATATATATATATATATATATATATATATATATATATATATATATATATAATATATATATATATATATATATATATATATATATATATATATATATATATATATATATCTTTATATATATATATATATATATATATATATATATATATATATATATATATATATATATATATATATATATATATATATATATATATATATATATATATATATATATATATATATATATATCACAGGTACTGTGTGGAGACTGTAGCTCGCGGATTGGTTGGTGCAGCGACTGCTTCTTCTCATCTACCTCCAGATGCTGGAACTCTCTTCCTCCTTCTGTCTCTCCTAATTCTTATGACCTTTCATTCTTCAAAAGGCAGATCTATCGTCATCTCAGGGCCTAGTCCTCCATATCTCTGGGTCCTCTGTACTTTGACGGTTTTTTCTGTCTGTCGTTTTCCTTTGTGTGACATTACCTCATCTCTGCCTTGCCCTTAACTCCTTTCTTTTCCTTCGTCTTGGTATTTTCTCGTGGCATGGCCTTATTGATGAGGGCAGTTTTGGCCTGTCCCGGTGTCACACTCATAAAAAAATTCACACACACACAGATATATATATATATATATATATATATATATATATATATATATATATATATATATATATATATATATATATATATATATATATATATATATATATATATATATATATATATATCGTTCGTTCATTATTTGCAATGAATATGTTTTATGATTTGAAGTTCAGTGTAAGAGATATAAAAATCAGAAAACGTCCTTAAGGTATGAGACACTTCAGGCAGTCGTTATTATTATTATTATTATTATTATTATTATTATTATTATTATTATTATTATTATTATTATTATTATTATTATTATTATTATTATTAAGAAGAAGAAGAAGAATAGACGTGCAAAGGGATTCCACCCGTACTATAATAGTACCAATCAAATAAAACGGAGTATTCCGCATTAATTTAGACCAGGAAGAGAAATTGCAACGATGCTTAGGATGATAATAATCTTAAGGGGAATTTTTTTTTATCCAGTTTGTCTGCAAATACTGCTTTATTTCATTTCTTTACTTAAGGTTCAATACAGAATGGAAACTTGAATAATATTACCTTCCCTCTCTAAAATGCTTAAAATTTGAATATCTTGCTATGCTTCATCAGTCATTGGTTATATGTTTATGTCAACTAATCCGCTTTTGAATCATATTCTAGCAGGTTATGTAAGTAATCTTACTAGGAATATATATAAGTAAACCATCCCCCAATAATTCCTGACACCCAAGATTCATTGGAGTGAGAGAATTGATTTTAATGTTAAGGACACGACAGCTAACAATGTTGGCTCTGCAAAGCACAAGACTTTGTGACTGTGAAACAAATATGCTCCTTCAACCAGTATGTTAATTTATATCACAGAAATTAAAATAAATCTTAATATGATCAGAGAGATATCCATTTAAATATTTAAACTGGGAACACCAATATACTCAAATTTTCTGAGATAGGCAGTGTGTTAAATGGCAGTCATTAATCTAAAACGCAGAATATTAGAACCACAGAATGCTGTTGGCACTCATATTAAGTGTTAATCAAAGAGGAATCCTTGTAAATATTTAAACTGGGCACACCAATGCTCTCAAATTTACTGAAATAGGCAGTGTTCAAAGGCACTCATTAATCTAAAACGCAAAATCTTAGAACCACAGACTGGTGTTGGCACTCATTTTAAGCGTTAATCAAAGGGGAATCCATGTAAATATTTAAATTGGACTTACCAATGTACTAAAATTTTCTGAAATAGGCAGTGTGTTCAATGGCACTCATTAATCTAAAACGCAGAATCTTAGAACCACAGAATGCTGTTGGCACTGAAATTAAGCATTAATCAAAGAGGAATCCGTGTAAATATTTAAACTGGGCACACCAATATACTAAAATTTTCTAAAATGGGCAGAGTGTTCAATGGCACTCATTAATCTAAAACGCAAAATATTAGAACCACAGACTGGTGTTGGTACTGGCTTTAAGTGTTAGCAATAAGAGTCATAACGCTTTATTGAAATTGCATTTACAGCTTAGCTGGTAGCAATAACCTTAACAGAGAAAGCAATAAAGCTAAGCGAGTGCATCCCAAGTGTGTATTTATGGAGATTCTGAGTGGTATTATATCAACAGCAACTACAGTACTAAATTGAATAGATATTACTTCGCAGTCCATTTGGTACATTGGATTCAATATCAAATAATATCATATTCAACAGCTATCATATTGTCGATAAGTATATCAGTAACTGACCTGCAATCAAAGAAAGAAAATGGCGAGCTTTTGGAAAGCGTCTATGATAAAAAATACTAGAGTAATTACTAGCGATTCTGGGTTCAGAAGTCATAGACAAGTATATGGTTTAGAACTTTAGATAAATGTATAACTGAGTAATTATTAGCGATTCTAGGTTCAGATGTAGATGTGTTTATAATTTTCTGTCGGTTTTCTTTCCTAGAAGTATTGAACCCTTTCCGATTAGAAAAAAAAAAAAGTGGTTTTGAAGAGGATAATGATCTCAAGAATATATATATTTTTTTTTATTATTATTTTAACCCCTGCTGTTTGACCCCCCCCCCTAAAAATCAGCGTAATTGTTCGGTACTAATGTTAGTCTTTTTCTCCTTATATATGATAAAATCCAACTTCTCTTTCCATTCATTAGATAATAACTTTGTAATTGAAAATCTTGGAAGAAAGAACGTTATATATTTCTTTGTTATAAAAGTAAAGATAGAATGAAGAACCCCCGGAAATAGATTATTGTTATAACAAATAGAGATGCATCTCTTTGTTCTCAGGAAAGCAATGAATAAGGGAAGTGATTCTCAGATTCTTTGTGACACTGAGTGCCAGTTTTTGTCTCCTGATGATGTGCCACTGAGTGCCAGTTTTTGTCTCCTGATGATGTGCCACTGAGTTCCAGTTTTTGTCTCCTGATGATGTGCCACTGAGTGCCAGTTTTTGTCTCCTGATGTGTGCCACTGAGTGCCAGTTTTTGTCTCCTGATGATGCTTCAGAGGAAGACGAAAGGTTAAAATTTGTTTGATTGTTTTTCGTCTTTCCGTTCCTCGTGTTCCCTATTTTTGGTGTGTGTGTGTGTGTGTGTGTGTGTGTGTGTGTGTGTGTGTGTGTGTGTGTGTGTGTGTGTGTGTGTGTGTATGTGTGTGTGTGTGTGTGCGTGTGGGTATTTCATGTGAGCGTAATACACACACGGTCATGTGTACGAAAATTATTACAAGGTAGCTTAATTGACCTTCGTAGCTCTGGACCTATAGGATGAAAGTAGGTATGCCTGTATGTATATGACTGGCTTTACGTCACTGATAACTTTTTTTTTTTTTACTAAGGGCTAGGATGGTGCCTTCTTGCGAAGGACTTTGGCTGTGGTAGGTGTGATCGTTACCCTGAGTGCATGTTCATGCTAACCTCAAACCATAGGGGGCCGCGACCCCTTGACCTGACTCCCTAAACCTGCTAAGGAGGACAGAATTAACCCCCCCCCTTTTCACCTTAATTCCCCCCAAGAGGTTCTGACGAAAAGATCTTTATGAGGCACTTCAAGCAGTCGTAATTATTATTATTATTATTATTATTATTATTATTATTATTATTATTATTATTATTATTATTATTATTATTATTATTATATTATTATTACTATTATTTATAAATAAAGGCGTGCAAAGGCATTCTTGCCTTTATTAGCTCAGTGAATCAGCGCTTGACTCCCCCAAGAGGCTATGAATATAATAACATTCCAAGGTGCCTCGTATTGCTATTAGTCGCTATCTATGGATATAATAATGCAAATAAATATAGTCCTTAATTAATAAAGTAATTACGCTGATTTTGGAGTGTCATAGATTAGCGAGTTACGTCTCTTTTCACATATTAACTTTCATGGTCCTACTGGAGTACAAGATTGATATTAAAATTCACCCTTATTAAGTATATAATTAAGGCTGTTATTTCGTTGTTATTTTTTAGGTTACTTAAGTTTCTTATTACCAGGTAGAACGATTTTTGTCAGGGCAGTTTTCATGAAAGAGCGCTATGCAGGAATCTTTATTATTATTATTATTATTATTATTATTATTATTATTATTATTATTATTATTATTATTATTATTATTATTATTATTAGGGGAGAATAACTTCTACCCAAACTTTCCCTTCTTGACGTCGGCTACCCCCCAATTTAAGGGGGAAACAGCCACGGTATATGTATGTATGTATGTATTATTATTATTATTATTATTATTATTATTATTATTATTATTACTTTAATACCTTCTTTACTTCATCTTCTCCCCCTCTCTCTCTCCTTTCTCTTTCTCCCCCTCTCTCTCTTCTTTTTTTCTCCTTGTAAGCCTCATTTGGAAAGAACGAAGCAGGAATTATTATTTTTTTATTACATTTATGCCTCCTCCTTTCGCTAAATCAGCTACTTCTTCTTCTTCTTGGAAGTTTTCAAAGGAAACTACGATATGCATGATTCATTTTTCCCTTTTTCCTCTTCCTTCTTTACCTTCTAATTAGTTTTATTCTTTTTATTTTTATTTTCAGTATCCTTCATCTTGTAACAGGTTGCAAAATTTATCTAAGCAGTTTCTATGCATCGAGTTAATTTTTTCATGGTCAAACACGATCTCCTGTTTGTTTGCTTGCTTGTAATGAGAGAAATTTTTGATGTGCAAACAGTCCTTGTTTTATTAATGCTTAATATGTACTGATACGGTGCTTTATATTTTGTATATTTTCAATAACAATCTCGTGCTTAGTGTATTTTAAATGTAGTAGGTTAGCCCATGGCGTCAAGCGCCCGTTGCGATACTACAGCTGAAGGGTCTAGTAGACTTAGGTAAGACTGTCCAGGACAACTCGGTGTTAAGTCATCCTTCAGTTACGGTTCTCTTTCTATGCCTGCATCAACACCGAATACTTTTGGATATTCTTTACACTTATTATCCCATCACATCTAACAAGTCACAATACTCCCCATCTCTGTTTCTCTTTATGTTTTCTTCGTGCCCAGGCCAGATGAGGGTAGATTTATTTATTTTTATTTTTCCTCTCCTGGTGTCACAATAAAAAGGAAATGTATATGTGTATGTATATGCATGTATGTATAAGTAAGTCCATATATATATATATATATATATATATATATATATATATATATATATATATATATATATATATCTATATATATATCTATATATATATATATATATATATATATATATATATATATATATATATATATATATGTAAAGGGACTATCTTTTGTTTATATATCATTTACTTGATATATTATGCACAGGTAAATATGTATGTATATATGTATGTATGTATGTATTGATATCCATGCATGTATGTATATATGTATGTACGGTATATGAACCCCACACATATACTACATACATGAAGCCATTCCATACTATTATCAATTATAGTAATAATAATAATAATAATAATAATAATAATAATAATAATAATAATAATAATAATAATATTAATAATAATAATAATAATAATAATAATAATAATAATAATAATAATAATAATAATAAATTTATTAAGCCTTCAGAGGAGATAAATAGCATACTTAGGAATATAATAGAATTTTACAAGAAAACATATATGTTACATTGCATATTCATATTGCTGTAAGAAAAAATATAAAATGGAGACAGCAAATCATTCATCATTTCTCTATTATCTTTATTCAGATTGCTGGAAAGAGCTATAATAGAGTCAACTAGTCCATCATTTTTTGAGAATATGACCTTCTTGAAATATTATGATGAGATTATATAGTAATAGTAGTAGTAGCAAAAAATAAAACGATGGTGAATATTATATTTTTGTCATTATTAACCTCACGTACATCTCTGAAGTAAAAAATAATAGAAATTCTTATATAAAAGGTAAACATTATGGTAACAACGACTTGCATTCAATTAAGGAACACCTTATTGTCTGAATAAACAAAGTTATATTCCTGAATTTCTTTCCTTCATTCATTAAATGTAATCCTCATTTGGGGTGTTCGTCACAATTCATTTTACTTTCTAGTCTCTTTAGAATAAATAAAAGTCTTTCAATAGGAAAGAAATAAAAACAATAATAGATAAGGTGAAAAACAATAAGTCACCAGGATCTGACGGATTACATCCCAGAGTTTTGAAAGAGGCAGTAGAGGAAATTTTGGATCCATTGAAGATGATTTTTTTTTTATCTTTCTTTGAAGATGCACCGAATCCCCCAAGACTGGAAGAGAGCCAACATCACAGCAATATATAAAAAAGGAGACCACAATGACCCAGGCAACTATAGACCAGTAAGCCTAGCAAGTATAGCTTGCAAGATAATGGAATCCATGAAACGGAATATATATAATGAAACACATGCAGGAAATTAGATTATTTAGCAACAATCAATTTGGATTCATAACTGGGAGATCAACGGTGCTACAGTTAATAGGAGTTATAGACAGCTGGGTTAATACTCTAGATGAGGGAGGGGCTGTAGATGTAGCATATTGTGACTTCAGGAAAGCATTTGACGCTGTCCCGCATAGCCACTCGTGTGAGAAAATAGAGGGATACAACATAAAAGGAGACATATATGAATGGATCAAGTCCTTCTTGACTAGCAGACAGCAGCGTGTGATTGTCAGCGGAGAAGCCTCAACCTGGAGTGATGTAATCAGCGGCGTTCCACAAGGATCGGTGTTGGGTCCACTGCTGTTTGTGATATTCATAAATGACTTGCCAGAGGTTATAGAGAATGGAGAAGTGTACCTTTATGCAAACGATTTGAAAATTTTCAGAAAAATAGTTGATATGGAAGATTGCAATAAAATGCAAGACAAATTAGATGCAGCTAGAAGGTGGTCTGATACATGGTTGCTTCAATTTAATCCAGGAAAATGTATTCAGATGAGAATAGGAAAAACAAAAGCTGGAAAAAGAATTTACAAAATGGAAGAGGAACTGAAAGAAGAGTCTTCTGAAAAAGATTTGGGAGTGGTAATTGACAGTGGACTAAATTTTTCTGAACATATTTTGCAGAAAAAATCAATAAAGCAAAGACTTGTGGGACTCATACGTAGAGTGTTTTGTGCACTGAACGAGGAAACTTTCAAGCCTCTGTATACAGCTCTGGTACGTCCCCATATTGAGTATGCCAACCAGGTCTGGTCTCCATATAAAGTTCAAGATGTAGAGGCGATAGAAAATGTACAGCGAAGAGCCACCAAGTTGATACCTACACTGAGAAACCTTCCATACGACAAGAGGAGACATGAGTGAAATGTTTAAGATTATGAGTGGAATATATGCTTGAATCAGCAACAAGAGGACATAGCAAAAGGGTATTCAAACAAAGGCCACGACTGAACTTGAGAAAGTATTCTTTTTGTGATAGAGTCGTTGATGTATGGAACAGTCTACCAGAATCGGGTGTTGGAGCAAAATCTGTTTACGACTTTGAAATTAAATTGGATCGTGCTTGGGCGAATCAGGAGAGGAAATTTAACCACAGAGCAGACATTCAGTTCCACCACCATAGCCACCAGACAGACCATAGTCACAGAGAGAGCAGTATAGAGCTGGAAGCACAGGCGCCGTAGCAGCCTTCATCCAGGACTCGTCTGTCTATCTACTGTCTATCTATCTATCTATCTATCTATCTATCTATCTATCTATCTATCTATCTATCTATCTATCTATCTATCTATCTATCTATCTATATATATTATATATATATATATATATATATATATATATATATATATATATATATATATATATACTTTTTTATCAAAGGAGAGCCTATGTGAAATGTAACACCAGAGGAAATTCAAATTAATTTTCTTTGCATTCTGGATTTAATTGCACTTGGAAAGGAAAGAGAGGGTAAGTTCCCCCTCTTGGGGAAATCAGCGAATAGTTAAATTCGTTGTACGTTGCCATTCGGAAATTAGACAGGCCTTAATGACAAAAGAATTTAGGTAAAATTTCTAACAAAGAGCCATATTTTATATCATGAAACAGCATTAAGAAGCTATCCATTAATATATAAATTAATAACTCCCTGAGAGAGGGGTTAAGAATACTTCCTCTGTGTTCCCAAGCGTAAAAGTCGACTAAATGGGGCGGAGCGAGAGGACTGGGAATCCCCTCCTCTGTATTTACTTCCCACAAAGAGTCAAAGAATTTTTTTGACTCAGCCACCCCCCTTATAAGGGGGAATATGGTTTTGGTATATGGATGGATAGACTGTTTTGAAGTTATTTTTAACAATTTTTTCACATACTGACTTAACAAAAGACAAATTATAATTTTTACATGTATTCATTACTCTACCAACTAGCTTTCCTTCATCTCTTTTTTATTGCTTAAGTATAATCGTAGCATATAGTTGTAAAATTTTGCAGCTCGTGAACTTGAAAACATACAAGTTTCAAGTAATGTAATCTCCTGCTGTCTAATAGGAAGACCAATACGTGGAACCTTCATTGCATCAAACAGGGGTGTGTTTTTACATGTGTGTATTAAGTTTAGTGCTGATTTCAAGAGTTTACTCTGTAGTTTTTGTCTCTTCCTATACCTTTTTGCTTTGTGAGACACACTGATGCCCATATATGAGCACAGGGCGTATTGCCATGTTAAATAAGTATGAAATTTATGCTGATTCAGAACCATTAGAAAGTACATGCGTACTTCTCAAAGCAAAGAAGGCTCTACGAGTTTGCATGGACACTCTTATCACTTGACAGACAAACTCCTTAATATTTTAAACTGTCAACTACTTTCAGATCAGTGTTGCCACAGAGAAAAATGGAAATTCACAAGATGGGCTTCCAAAAATTCACAAGATTTCAATAAAAAGCACAAGATCCATAACAATGGTAAATAAATTATTCAAATACATGATTCTACTAATGAAATTACTAAATATAAATACTTTATAGCTTACTTTATCGTATGTGAAGTCCTGTTATGAATTTCCTGTACCCACTCAATGTCATGCAGAACAATAGAAAATTATAAATCCTCAACTTCTTCGAAGAACTCTTCAATGGGATACAAATGTGCTCCCTTCTTATTTGAATACTTTAAACCATATCTCTGTCTGATCCTGCCTTCTTTTACTTCATTTATTAACACTTTGGAAGGTTCCCACTCAAAGCAAGACACTTCTTTTCTTGTAATGCTTTGTTTAGCTAGTAAGCGATTAGCCACTATCAGTTTGTAACCTATTTGCTTGCTTAGTTTTGATTAAGTTCACTTGAGAAAAAATCCTCTCTACACAAGCTGATGCATTTGGGAGTGCTAAGAGACCATATATTAATTTGGAGAGCAAATCAAATTTGGGTTGATTGTTTCCATCCTTTACTTGATTGAGCTCAAACCAAAATGATGTTGTAGATTGCTCTGGGTGTATCAGACTTTCATTTGCAAGTAGAAAGTCTCGCCATTGTTCTTGAAGTTTATCTAATTCCTCATCAAGTCTGATAGTGTTTGCATATTAGCCTATATCATGTCTGGCCAAGTTGGATTAGGTAACATTTTGGGTAGATCGCACATTAAAGTAGCAACAAATAACGTCTTTTTCTGTATAGATTGGATTAAATTCTCGCTTGAATACACTTGAGCAGTAAGAATTATCTTCGTGCAAACAAAATATAACTTTTAATGACGACTTATAGTCTTTCCACAGCCAAAAGATGAACTGAACTTTACTATAAAATTGTCGGCACGTAAGACTCGGCAGAAATTAAATTAGGAAGCCTAGATGACAGTTTTACAATGAATCCAGCAAGATACTCTGTAATCAGTTTTTTTTTTTTTAACCAATCTACTACATCATAAATTTGGTGAAGTTAAAAAATTTATGCTAATAAAATTAACGATATTATTACCAAAAACAAATCAGTTACTAATAATTATATATTGACATAGATTTGTCAACGTGGTGTGTTGCTTCAAGGCGTTCACGTTACACGCATGAAACCAACTCGTACATGTATTGTATGACGAACTATACGGCACAAAGTTGGTAATGCCTGCTGAGTATGTGGGTGGGCCCACTACCAAGTACAATCACTAATGCAATATTACCTAAATTGAAGTTTGTGAAGCAATTCAAGCTATTGTTGGATGTATTATCATAATAAGATAATCACCATAATCATATTACAATTCAAATAATATTTTCAAATTGTGGTTATTTATTTTTAATAAATATTAATAATTATTTAATTTATATCCCAGTATGACGGACATTCACAAGATTTTGCAAAAATGTAAAATTATTTCACAAGATCACAAAGTGATAGCCAAATTCACAAAATCTTGTGAAAAATCACAAGTTGTGGCAACACTGTTTCAGACATGAATCTTCGAGGATCCATTTTCTGTTCTTGAAGTTGTTTTTACCATATGTCATGCAAAGAGTTTTCTCTGGGTTGAATCTCAATCCATGATTGGTAATATATTAATTATTATTATTATTATTATTATTATTATCATTATTATTATTATTATTATTATTATTATTATTATTATTATTATTATTATTATTATTATTATTATTGTTATTATTATTATTATTATTATTATTATTATTATTATTATTATTATTATTATTATTATTATTATTATTATTATTATTATAAAGTTATTGTTATGAAATATACTTTATGATTTATATAAAAAAAAAAAATTCAACCAAGGCCATGAACACTCAGGTATCCAAAGAGATAGTCTTCCCCGCCTGAGCACCACAAATAGATTTCTTTTTAGTATTAAGGGTTGTTTTTATATCTGTAATTATCATGATTTAATCCTTGGGGTTTGCTTGATTCCTGTATGTCGGTTCCCCGTCTAAGCACCGCCACCCCTCACCTAGTTCGAAGCACGTGGTGTCCAGCACCGTTGCCAACTGTAGGATTATTTCCCCAGTTTTTGGGTATTCAATACACTTTTTGGACTATTTGTTTATTTAATATTCATGACCGACAGCGGTGAAATATAAGTAAAAAAAACATTAAACAGAATTAAAAGTACCGAAAAATGGTCATTAATTGTCAAATGAAGTAGGTGGATAATGAATTAGAGTACAATCGGTACATCAATCAAACTGAGATATAGTAAAATGGATCTAATAACCTATGTCTTTAAAGCTTACTTACTCACCACGTGGCTAGAGGCTTGTGTCCAATGACCCAGAAAGGGTTGGATGTAGAATTGAAATATCGATAATAAATCCTTTTTGTAATGCATTAATTCCTGCATTTGCAATGAGAGAATTTGCATACATGACTTTTACAACTTATTTTACTACTGAAAATATATATAAGGGAAAAAGATCAATACTGTCACTATAATACTTTAATCCAATTCTCAAAATATTGTTCTCTTAATTAAGATTTCACTCTTAGTTCTAATATGAGAGAATTGTTCTCTTAATTAAGACTTCACTCTTAGTTCTAATATGAGAGAATTTGCATACATTACTTTTACAACTTATTTTACTACTGAAAATATATATAAGGGAAAAAGATCAATACTGTCACTATAAAACTTGAATCCAATTCTCATAATATTGTTCTCTTAATTAAGACTTCACTCTTAGTTCTAATAATGATGGATAGAGGGAAGCACAATCCAGCAAACGATCTTAGTTATTTAGTCCTTAAGCGATCAGCAGATGGAAGATTATTCCAGAGAAACTGTGCATATGTGCTTGGCCGTTCAGGGGTATGATACAACGTTTCTCAGTTTTTATATGCAACTGCTCATTAGATCTTACACAATTCTAATATAACCATTCTCATATACTAATGTTAAATGAAATTCTTTTTTTATCACCTGCGGACACTTAGACACCTCAAAAATATTTCTTAGAGCTTCTGCTCCATATGAGATGATTACATATGGCAGCGGGGTTAATAATGTATTAAAACACATTTAAATTAACCTTTAAACTCTCAAATTAACATCTAATATCATAGTAGACTTTCATTAGACCACGTGGCCGCCGTGGCCAAGTGATAGCGCTCGTAACTTTGATTCGTCGGGTCTTGGGTTCGAGGTCCGCCACAGACTGTTGTTATAAAGGTCATTCACTCAGGGTAACGATCAAGCTTGCCACAATCAAAATCCTTCGCATGAAGGCACCTTCCTAGTCCTTAATGAAAATAATAATTATAATGATAATAATAATAATAATAAAAGGGAGTCCATTATGTTAAGCCGATCACAAAACATCACATCCCATCACATCAGAGATTCATTACACAATTATATTATAAATTTCATCTTATTATCAGCTGCACTGCCCAGTTGCTTAGATTTAGCACTCTTAACAGAATCCTCAACATGACATATCGCACTGGTTATTAATATGTGCATTAAACCTAAAGAGTAAATTACGTAAGGGTCTCAGGCCCTCTAATGTCGTGGCATTATGACTCTTACAGACCTCATTCTGTTAGTCATAAACGTCTAATGTTGAAATATCGCTGCCTCAAGAGCAATATAAACAAGGACTAAAACAGATATTAATGCCAGACATAAGCTGGAGAAGATGTTTAGGAAAATTTATCTTTGAAGCCACAAACAATAACTATATATTTAGCAAGGAATAATGTATCTGAGATGCCTTAATCAGTTGTGTACATCAACTGTTAATAAATAACTATTTTGTTCCTTAAGTTGGTAATATTTTACCAAAATTTGATATTGCAAAGTATAAGCCAAAAATAAAATGTAGGTGAATAGATCTGTGTAAAGACATTTTGTATGTGTCTTTTAGTTTAAAATATGTTTCCTAAAAGACCAAATAAATATTCCTGTATGTGATGTTATCATATCTTAAATCTTCCAGAATTGCTAGTACATGCCTTGCCATTCACAATGTATTAATTCTTCCAGTACTGAACGAAACAAATAATGGAAGAATAAAAACAATCTAATATTAAATTATAACGCAAGCCATATCCATAAATGAAAAGTAATGCTCTATTCTATAATACGTATCAGAGACTAGCGTAATTCGTAGAAAGGCCACTCGTATGTATTTGTAACAGTGCCAAAATGGGTCAGAAATAATAGTAGAAATGGCACTCTCATATTTATTGGTAAAAGTGCCAAAACGGGTCAGAAATAATAGTAGAAATGGCACTCGTATATATTGGTAACAGTGCCAAAACGGGTCAGAAATAATAGTAGGAATGGCACTCTCGTATATATTGGTAACAGTGCCAAAACGGGTCAGAAATAACAAAGTAAACTACAAGCATGGAATTATGTATTCCAATACTACTGCGACAGAAGAAAAAAAGTTATTCTAAGGTAAGTACTGGTATTATCTGACCATATCATAAAATACCATCAGTAGAGATTTGGCCACCGTGGCCAGGTGGTAGCTCACGCCTTTGATTCATCAGGTTGAAGGTTCGCGGTTCGCCACGGTTTGAGGTTAGAAAAGGCATTCACTCATGATAATGGTCACTCTTTCCAATACCAAAGTCCTTAACCAGGAAGCACCGGTCTATCCCTTAATAGAAAAGGGAGTCCGTGAAGAGAAAGTAAATCCAGATTAAAAGTCACAGAATGGTCATTAATGAGTCAACTCACATTAAATTCAACCATATCAAGGATATGAGTATGAAAAGACGTATTATACCAACATCTGTACCATTGATGATATTAAAAAAAGAGAGAAAACTCTCACATAACTGCTGTAGTAGCCCGGGAATGATCACACTCTAAAGAATTTCCATGCACATTTTACTCTCTTGTCCAAACCTCACTCGTAAATGGTTTTCGCATTTAATTCAAATTCTTAAAATATAGGCATCTACAAAAATCAAATAAACATTTTATTATATCTGTAAACATATAATAATGTCCAATTAAGCACATTACCATATGTGAAAAGATGAATAATTTTACCCCGACCGGGACTTGGACCTAGGACATATAATTACTATGACAAGGCGCTACCAACTACACCACACAAGGTCTTAAAAGGGAAACTCATATTACAGCTTTTATCTGCTGCAAGGTGAGTTTCCCTTTTAAGACCTTCTGTGGTGTAGTTAGTAGCGCCTTGTCATAGTAATTATATGCCCCAGGTTCAAGTCCCGGTCGGGGTAAAAATTATTCATATAATAATGTTTTTATTTGATCACACCAACACACACACACACGCGCGCACTCACAAACTCACTCACACACGCACATATATATATTTTCAAATAATTATGGAAATGTAGTTTACAGAGAGGATATATTCTTCTTTGGTGAAAACATTACTTTTCAAAAGTAGAATATCAAAATTGTGAATGTCTTTTTCGTCTTTATTTGGAATATTCCGTGATAAAAAGCACTGAACATTCATTGAACATATAATATTCATAGGATATTGTGGTATGAATAGATATTTGTATTCCAGAGAGAGAGAGAGAGAGAGAGAGAGAGAGAGAGAGAGAGAGAGAGAGAGAGAGAGAGAGAGAGAGAGAGAGAGAGAGAGAGAGTCAAAGTCAAAAGTCAAAAACTTTATTCCATCAAAAATGGCTATTACATGATAATTAATCTAATTACAAATTACAATGTAAAATTTCAAAATAAAACAAATCAAATTTGCAAAGCACAAAATCAAAAAATTTACACATTAAAATATGCATACTGAGACTAAAATCACTTATTAAGTAGGTGATTTAAAAGATGAGATTTAAGTGAGGGTAATGTTTGGCAGCTTCTTAAGTTTGCGGGTAAAGAGTTCCAAAGTCTCGGACCCATTACATTTAAGGCTCTTGCCCCAATATCAGTGGAAGTTCTGGGCACGTAAAAAGAATTCTGATATCTGGTGTTGACGTTATTGATACGCACTTGATTAACTGTTGGCAATGAGAAGAGCCATTCCGGTAATATTCCATGATTTATTTTAAAAACTAAAAGACAGATATTATATATGAACTTCATGTCCATCCTTAGCCAACCCAATCTCTCAAAGAGGGGAGTCACGTGATCATATTTATGCACCCCCCCTATGGCAACTCTTGCAGCAAAATTCTGGAGCCTTTTCACTCGTAACATCTGGGTCTTAGTCGTGGAACCCCAAACACTCAGACAGTAGTTGAGAATACTTAAAATTAATGTTTGTACTACAATTACCCTACAATCAGGCTCGAATCTTTCATAGACTCTGTTCAGGTAAATAAGGGTCCCGTTCACTTTTTTATGTAGTTCATCGATATGAAAATTAAATGTCATGGTACTGTCCATAATAACTCCTAGATTTTTAACCTTATT
>JAXCGZ010018101.1:20000-22500 GCA_037179515.1 Halocaridina rubra | reverse complement strand
GGCAGCATATGCATTCTTATCAAATGTAAGGGTAGCCTTCAGGCACATGGACAAGGAAATGTTCAGAAATATTTATGTAACCTATGTGAGGCCAAAACTCGAATATGCAGCCCCCTTTGGAATCCGCACTTGAAAAAGCACATAGCTAAGCTTGAAAAAGTTCAAAGACATGCCACGAAACTGGTGCCAGAAATACGCAATCTCAGTTATGATGAGAGGCTGAGGGAATTAGACTTACCATCACTCGAAGCTAGAAGAGTGAGGGGGGATATGGTGACAGTCTTTAAATTCCTTCATGGTTATAATAGAGTGGATAGGGATCGATATTTTGATATGGCTGGCTCTAGAACTAGAGGTCATAGTTTGAAGCTTCGTAAGAAAACTTCTTTGCAGGATGTAAGGAAATACTTTTTCAGTGTAAGAGTAGTTGATAATTGGAATTGGCTAAGCGAGGAGGTAGTTAATGCTATCTCAATCCATAGTTTTAAGGACAGGTATGATAAGTATGACTAAGTCTAAAATGGAACCGATCAGGAGACGGGAAGATACGAGCTTTGGGCTCTTTCCCGTAAGCACAATTAGGTAATCACAATTAGGTATTCACACACACACACACACACACACACACACACACACACACACACACACACACACACACACACACACACACACACACATATATATATATATATATATATATATATATATATATATATATATATATATATATATATATATATATATATATATATATATATATATATATATATATATATATATATATATATATATATATATATATAATATGAACCGTTGGCTATTAAGTTTCTAAATCAGTTTTCTTAAAAAGTAAACCTGCTCTTCAAGATTTCTAATCTGGTTTTTATTCTTTTCATCGCCTGATCTGTTTTTTTCCCCATGTGACGAAGTAAGAAAGATTGCCTTAAGGAGTCAGCTCCACGGTGATTCATCATATTATCTGTGTGTCCGTGTGTGTGTGTGTGTGTGTGTGTGTGTGTGTGTGTGTGTGTGTGTGTGTGTGTGTGTGTGTGTGTGTGTGTGTGTGTGTGTGTGTGTGTGTGTATGTGTGTGTGTATTTGTCTGTCTGTATGTTTGCTTGTTTATGGGTATTAATTCATGCATTAGTATACACAAGTATATACAATATATTACTGGCAGACTTCAAAATATACGTCAAAAACTAGACGCCCTTGTGTACTTTTATCATAAATCGCACATTCCTTTGAAGTATTATATGAGTATTAGTTAATTTACAGTAAGACTGTATTAATACATCTATTCTATAAATGTATTAATATATTTAATATCTTCTGCAGTATACTTGAGGTTAATGTTTTATTTAATATTGGCAGTGATAAAAAAAAATACATTTTATAATTTCTAAACTTAATCTTCTAAATTAATATAATTCCAGATATGTGTTTTTTATTGGTTTATATATTAGTCTAGGGTGTTTTTTTTTTTTTGAGTGTGACACCGGGGCAAGCAGAAACTGTCCTCATCAATAAAGGCCCGGGCACGAAGAAAACACCAAGACGGAGGAAAAGAAAAAGGCTAAGGACAAGGCAGAGATGAGGTTAAACTCTTATGGTACAATATCTAGATCTAAATCTCTTGATAGGATGAAAGTAAACTTCAAGGAATTAACAATTAATTTATTAAAAAAAAACTTATTCACGTATATAACATGTATATCATATAAATAAAACCAGGAGAACTCAATATAAAAACAAATAAATTCATCATCGCGAATGTTTTTCATTAGAAATTCAACAAGAATCAGTTTTAACATGGTCATGTCTTCTGGGCCTTGAAACAACAGTGCCACTATATTTCTTGACACTCAGTTGCTTGATGTTAACCATAGTGCCAACATGAGTATTGACTCTCAGTTGCTTGATGTTGCCAGAACCGTTTTAGTGTTTCCATCGTCAAAATGAGCTACAATTCCTCCTCCGCTGCTGAGTCCAGCACCTCTGTTTGAGGACACTACAACCCCTTCTCCACTTCTTGTAGGAACCACGACACCAGAACCTCCTCCAGAGACGCCGGAACGCGTTCCTAAAAAGCCGCCAGACCTCGTACCTACAGCAAGGGCGTCTCCCCCGAAGCCTGGGAAGAGTCCTCCACTTCCAGCACTGGCGCTGGAGCCTGGAAAGAAGAGTCCTCCACTTCCAGCACTGGCACTGGATCCTGGAAAGAAGAGTCCGCCACTTCCAGCACTGGCGCTGGCACCTCCGAAGAAACCAGAGCCCGCGCTTGCAAATGCACCCTGTGGGTAGGCAGAGCCTCTAGGGATGTAGAAAGCTGCCAAGCAGCACATCGAAATAGCCAAAAAGACCTGGAAAGAAGAGAAAGCAAAGAATGAAATGGCCGCAAACAAAAACTAATGAATCAATATATGTAGAAAATGTAAAATAACAAAGAAGCAGTATCCAAATGATGGAGATTTTTTTTTTTTTATATTTCTCTATGATCT
>JAXCGZ010018101.1:0-5000 GCA_037179515.1 Halocaridina rubra | reverse complement strand
CTTCTTGTGTGTGTGTGTGTGTGTGTGTGCGTGTGCATGTATGTATACATGTGTGTATGCATGTGTGTGTGTGTGTGTGTTTTTGTATGTGTTTGTGTGTGCATGTGCATGCGTGTGTATGTGCATGCATGTGTGTGTGTTTGTGTGTGTTTCAAGTACCAATATTGAAAGTTAGTGTTGAATGTTCAGTGCTTCAATTTTAATAAATATTATATTTCTATAAAGAATATGAATAACATAAATTAAAAAAATGGGCAGAAAAACGTATGTTTTATCTTGAGTGTAATATAGAGGCCTCAAATTTCACAAACTCGAAAAAGAAAATTCTTACATTCACTGATTTATCATTTAAATCTCTCTCAAAGTTGTGGAAGGTCTTCTGGGACAAAGAATAAGAACAGTATTCTTCTTCTTTTTTTCCCTTCAGAATTGCTGTTTTCTCGTATAATTCTTTTCTGTGTTTTCAGTTTTTGTCTCCAAGAACACAGAATTAGACGCGTCATCAAATTGTTTTACTCTTTTTTTTTTTATTTACAGGTTTCCGTATCTTTTTTTTTTTTTGGGGGGGGGCCGTTCATTCCAACACTTACGTCATGAATTTTTGTTTGTTTGTATAATTTCTATTGGTACGTCAGTTTTACAAGTTTGTACGACATCTTGAGGGACACAAACTCACCAAAATAATTCTCGTTTTTCATTCAGAACTAACTGTTTCTTTTAACTTTTCCTCTTTTTTGTAAGCCTTTTAAGACAGAGATGATGAAAATGAAGCCTTTTATTCTCCTCTCGAAGTTTCTTTTTTATCCTTATTATTTTCCCCACTCTTCTAGAACATCGAGGTGCTGACTGACTTCGCGCATGTCATTTCCAAAGGTGTTCTGTACTTTAGAGGATTCGTTATTTCTATACACAAGTCATTGACAAAGTTTACAAGGATACAGAATAAAAAAAAAACTTGAAGTTTATTAAATATATCTTTTCCTGTATTATTTTATCCTCATGGAGGTACTCTTGGAGATTTCATCCTATTTCATGTTAACTTTGTTTAACTGTTATCTGTTTTTCTAAAACCCAGAGGAGCAAATAATAAATAAAATAATACATTATTTACGACTCTTTAAGGACTCGAAACAGGAAACCAAATATTTGTTCCTCATCCGAAAACTGACAGATGGAAATATATTCCATTTTTTTTTCTCTTTTACAAGTTTCAATGACACAGGATAGGACATATAATTCTTGCTCTTCTGCAGAAATTTAGCATTTGTTCCACATCCGAAAGCTGACAGATGGAAATATATTCCATTTTTTTTCTCTCTCTCTTTTACAAGTTTTCAAGGACACAGGATAGGACACATAATTCTTGCTCTTCTACTGAAACTCAATATTTGTACCTCATCCGAAAGCTGACAGATGGATATATATTCCATTCTTTCTCTCTCTCCTTTATAAGTTTTCAAGGACACAGGATAGGGGACATAATTCTTGCTCTTCTACAGAAACTCAATATTTGTACCTCATCCGAAAACTGACATTTGGAAATATATTCCATTTTTTTTCTCTTTTACAAGTTTCAAGGACACAAGATAGGACACATAATTCTTGCTCTTCTACTGAAACTTTTAGTCCACTATTTCCTTCTCTTCAGAGTCCTCAAGAACTCAGAATAGAGGTAATAATTCTTTCGTTTCATTCGAAAACTTGCTGTTCTTGTGTCACACTCTTCTGCCAAATTATCGCTGCAGAAGGAAGTTGGAGAGAAGTTGTTTGTGATGTTTTCTGTGTAACTTGGAGTATGTGCAAATAGCTCTAACTTCGTTGCAGGAAAATCACATATTCATGAGGACAGTAAGAGAGTAAACAAGGATGAATGATTTTTGTTTGATTTTCAAGCTTAGATCTTAGCAATTATGCACTACCTATTCTCTAGCCTGCTCTTATGCTATATTTGACTTAACTAATGACCTGCTTATTCTAGTCAAACACTCACTAATGATTGCTGAATTGGCCGAGTCAAGGAGACGACAGATGTGTTTTTTATTCATTTTAGATCCTCTTAAAGATAAAGTAAAATTTTATTTATTTTTGGCCACGGAAATGACAAGGGTTCCAGCTTAGGTCTTGTAGTATGCCAGATATACATTCTTAACTTGTTTCGTCCAATTGTATACAGAATATGTCTTGTTGTGGTTCAGCAGATTTATCTGACTATTTTCATTTCTTATGATATTGATTTTTATATAAAAAGTTTCCTTTGAGCTTAATTTTTGGGTCTCATAGGTCGATAAGCAATAGTAAAAACACTCCGGCTGCCCCATTATGAACCGAAATATAACCTATTAAACAAAACGGTTGCTCAAGTTATGCCTACCAGAGTGCCTTCTTTTGGCACTTATTAGAGTGCCATATTTTGGCACTTATTAGAGTGCCATATTTTGGCACTTATTAAAGTGCCATATTTTGGCAATTATTAGAGTGCCATATTTTGGCACTTATTACAGTGCCATATTTTGGCACTTATTTGCTTAAAAAAGAGGGAGGAACTGCCCTCTACTAGAGTGGCAATTCCTCTAAATTGCTCGTCACGAAATACAAAAGAAAACGAAAGTGAAAATATATCTTTCCCACCTCCAGGGATATCTCTTTAAGTCACCTCCTACAGCAAACAGGGAAAGAGAGAATGGGAATCTTTCTCCTCCTCCACTTGTGTTATCCCGTCTAGTCGCTCTCTACGATACGCAGTACCTAAGAACTAATATATCAGAAATACCTGATATTTATTTACAATTTATTAGCAGACAAAATTTTTTAAATATAAGTTCCGATTTAAAAAATAATAATTTTCAAGGTGTTTTGAGGACTGACTCTCTCTCTCTCTCTCTCTCTCTCTCTCTCTCTCTATATATATATATATATATATATATATATATATATATATATATATATATATATATATATATATATATATATATATATATATATATATATATATATATATATTGAATATCTAGGAAATCCACTGTCTATTTCGGCCCTTAGATGTCATTGAGGGTTTTCCAGCATGCACTGGAATGAAACTTGTCAGTTTTAATGGAAAACTAAAGCTCGCTGGAACGGAAAACTCAATCCCGTGATCTGTCGGTTTATCATTCCAGTTAATGTGATTAGATTTCCAGGATTCGATTCTGGAAGATGTTGCTTCTGGAATGAGAAGCTGGAATTGATGTTAGTGAAGAACGAGATGCTTCTTAATTATATTTTATTAGTTTTCTTGAGTTATTAGGGCAGCCACGACTGTAACAAAAGGAATATATAATTTGTTTGTCTCTGGAATGAACATTTTGAAGATGCGAAATAATTTCTGGAATATTTTTGTGTTGGAGATGCAATTTTATTATATATGACCAGTTTTATATACACAAGATACACTACATCATTTTTTATTTAACAAGGTGGCCTCAACTGTAACAGAAGATTGTTCTCTCTAGTGCTGACCAGTAAATTTATTTTGATTATTTCTGTTAACATTCTGAAGCTATTAAGGTGGCCATAGACGTAACAAAGGAATTCAAGAACATGCTACTCTATTCCTTGACATAAAAAAGATGTTACTTACATTTTCAACATGTTAGTGAATTGGAATCTGTTATATATTTTTCCGTACAAGACTTGAAATTCCGCTGAAAAAAAATTTAATGGCCATAACTGTAAAATAGAGTATCTGAAAAATTTTATTTTTTTAATGATTTACTCTTAACTTGTAATTACTAAATATTTACAAGGGAGATAATTCATATATATATATATATATATATATATATATATATATATATATATATATATATATGAGAGAGAGAGAGAGAGAGAGAGAGAGAGAGAGAGAGAGAGAGAGAGAGAGAGAGAGAGAGAGAGAGAGAGAGAGAGAGAGAGAGAGGCGGTAACATTTCTGGAATCTTTTCTTCCTTTTGTAAATGGATTTTCGTATTAAGGTTTCCAGTTGCAAGCGCTGGTGGCAATATTTCACAATCAGGGCTTTTCCTGCCACGGTTTAAATAGTGCGTTAAATTCTTATTGTTTTTGCAGAAGGTAGGGTCACACTAGACCCCCTTTAGATGGGATTCGGTGATTATTTTCATTAGCTTTTGGCCTATGGCTTATGGTGTAAAATTTTAAATGAGTTTTCGTGTACTTTTCATGATTGCATAACGGAGAGAATTCTCGTGGTTTGGGAAGATATCAATGATCAAAATTTTCGTTTTTTTTTGCAACATCAAATATTCACAATATCTTTTGACACTTTATTTCCAATTCTATGGCCCGATTTCTTAAACATTGTAAACCTAGGATACCATATTCTTAGTTAGCTAGACACACATAAATGGATTTCATAAACGCATCTGAAACGGTTCTGTGTATGGCTAGGAGATCCTAAGCCCGATTTCTTAAACAGTGTAAACCTAAGATACCATATTATTAGTTAGCTAGACACACACAAATGAATTTCATAAACGCATCTGACGCGGTTCTGTGTATGGCTAGGATCCCGCACTGGATCCTAGCCATACACAGAACCGCGTCAGATGCTTTTATGAAATCCATTTGTGTGTGTCTAGCTAACTAACAATATGGTATCCTAGGTTTACACTGTTTAAGAATTCCGGCCTTTATCTTTCCATTCAAGCTCTTTCCACATCATCCATCCATCTTTAAATCTATTTCTTGTTCTCGGCCTTACTCCAATTCTTTGTGCTTTCGACACTCACTCTCTTTCCTTTCCTCATGCCTTGTTTCCTTATACTCAAAGCATCCGGAACCTGTGTCCTTACACCTGGTATCTGTCTCATTTCGTCATGTTTCACCTTATCTATTTTTAACTAAGCTATCATAATTATCAGATTTCTCAAACTCTATCACATTTAACTAGTTCCTCTCATCGCATCTTTTCATTCCAGGTTCTTGCGCCATACAATGCCTTCGGCGCACTTACTCTTTCATTCCCC
>JAXCGZ010018100.1:2500-26636 GCA_037179515.1 Halocaridina rubra | reverse complement strand
AATTGATTACATACAGTAGTGGTGGGAGGGAGAGCCAAATAGATTTATTGTTGTGTAGGAGAGACCATCTGAAGGAGATTAGCAACTGTAAAGTAATAAATGGGGAGAATGTAGCAGTGCAACATAGGATAGTAGTAACTGATTGCAGGCTCAGGAAATGTAGGAAAAGTAAGAAGCCGAGGATGGACCCAAAGATAAAGTGGTGGAGATTGAAAGATGCAGAGCTGAGAGATATGTTTAAGGGAAGAGTGTTGGAAGCAATAAGGTTGCATGAGGATGTACAAGAATGGTGGACAGAGAATAGTAAGGTGATTTTGAGGGTTGGTGAGGAGGTGCTTGGAAAGTCATCAGGAAGGAAACCCCCAAATGATAAAGAGTCATGGTGGTGGAATGAGGAAGTGCAAGAATGGGTGAAGAACAAGAAAGAAGCTAAGAAAAAGGCATATTTATCAGGCCTGGAGCAGGATAAAGAAGAGTACAAGCAGGCAGAGAAGAAGGCAAGAAGAGCAGTAGTAAAAGCAAAGGCAGAGACATTGAATGAAGTCTATGAAGAGCTGGAAACACCAGAAGGAGAGAAGAAAATATGTCGAATTGCCAAGGCCCGAGATGCTACATCCAAGGACTTGACCCAAGTAAGACAAATAAAGGATAACCATGGAGTAGTCGTAGCGGAAGAGGATAAAATAAAAAGCAGATGGGAAACTTATTTTGAAGGATTACTAACTGAATAGAACCCAAGAGCAGTATTTGAAGATGGACTTCCAAATGAAGCAGTTACAACAACAGTGGCTAGAAGAGAGGTAGAGCAGGCAGTAAGGAAAATGAAAATTGGAAAGGCAGCAGGGCCTGATAAGATGCCAGTGGATGTATGGAAGAGTCTTGGAGAGGAAGGCATAGATATCTTGTGGGACTTAATGCAAAAGATCTTTAGTTAGGAAAAGATGCCAGAGGACTGAAGAGGAAGCCTAATCATCCCAAGCTATAAAGGGAAGGGAGACATTCAGGAGTGTGGAAACTATAGAGGTATAAAGTTGTTAAGTCATACTATGACGATATGGGAGAAGATCATAGAGAGTAGACTCAGAGGTAAAGACAATTGGGGATGAACGGTTTGGCTTCATGCCTGGAAGAGGAACAGTGGATGCCATATTTGCCTTGAGACAAATGATGGAAAAGCATCGGGAGAAACAGAAAGGACGGTATATGGTCTTTATTGACCTGTAAAAGGCATATGATCGAGTACCACGTCAAGAGGTGTGGAGGTGTATTAGAGAAAAGGGAGTCCACGAGAAATATGTAAGAATCATCCAAGATATGCATGAGAGGGCAGAGGCAAATGTTAAGAGCAGTGTGGCCTTGACGAAAAATCTCTCAGTAAATGTTGGTCTGCATCAAGGGTCTGCTTTGAGTCCATATCTATTTGATCTGGTCTTGGATGTAGTAACCCAGGGTATTAGAAATCAATCACCATGGTGTATGCTCTTTGCAGATGACATTGTACTGTGTAGCAGCAGACGAGAGGTAGTGGTGGAGAAGCTGGAGGAGTGGAGAAGAGTGATGGAGGATAGAGGACTGAGAATCAGCAGGAAGAAGACAGAGTACTTGAGGTTGAGAGATGATGAGGATGGGGAGGTCAATTTGCTGGGGGAGGTGTTGAAAAGAGTTGAAAAGTTCAAGTACTTGGGATCAACAGTAGCAGAGGATGGTGACCTAGAGTCAGAAATAACCCACAGAATACAAGCGGGATGGAATAACTGGAAGAAAGTGTCTGGGGTGCTGTGCGACAGGAGAATAGGGATTAAGTTGAGGGGTAAAGTGCATAAGACATTTGTGAGACCTGCAATGATGTATGGAGCAGAGACATGGGCAATAAAGAAGATACAAGACAAAAAACTGGATGTGGCAGAGATGAAAATGTTGAGATGGATGTATGGGGTGACAAGAAGCGATGAGATCAAAATGAACGAGGTAATTAGAGGTACCTCAAAAGTTAGAGAAATATCAGATAAAATACAAGAAAGTAGACTAAGATGGTATGGTCATGTCGTTAGGAGGGATGAACAGTATGTTGGCAGGAGGGTGATGGAAATGGATATACAGGGTAGGAGAGGGAGGGGGAGACCAAAGCGTAGGTGGATGGATTGCATCAATGACGACCTGAGGTCTAAAGGTTTGTTAGGTGATGAGGTATGGGACAGAAACAAATGGAGAACACTGGCCAGAAACATCGATCCCACATAAAAGTGGGAAAAGATGTAGAAGAAGAAGAAGAAGCTAAACATGAGATATTGGGGTATTTTGGTTCCCCTGCAGAATTCTTTTTCTCTCTCACTTTAGACCAGAAACAAACATGTTTATCAAACATGACTTGGGCCACTGATCTAAGTTCACAACATTCCATTCATTTTCCAAGCTATCCATATATGTGAAGGTTGATTGATATCTATAGGCAAGTGGAACAATAGAGTCTTTGTGCTGAAAATTAGCAATTGCAGGGTGGAATTTTTTAAGCATTAACAAAGTTTCAACATTGTCAAGCAATCGTATCTGTACTAGATTTAGAAGTTCTAACACATATTTTTGACAACGATCTTTCACATACATTATTTGGTTGTCATTTAAAGGACAGGCATTAGCATAGGTAGTGAATTCATATCCAAAGTTGATGACATTCAGTGGCAAGAGATATAGATCGTATATTCAAGCTTAGGAATATTTTCTTTTATGCATTTTTACAGAAATTCTGTTTCAACTACAATTTGCATAATATTTCGGTACATGTCGAGAAGATCCTCTGTAAGCTTCGTGATGTCTACATTCTGTCCTTGAAAAAGTTTGTTTACCCCTACAACTTCCTAGAGTCTTATGAAAAAACAAAAGGTAGAGTTTATTCTGAGGACTATTATATGCTTGGCTAAATTAATGTGTTGTATGGCAGCGTTCATTTGTAGCAGATATATTAAAATGGAGCTTAAGTGCATCCCATTGATCCAGAATTACAATTACTGCCCCTAAGCGAGACAGCCAGCGTGTGCTAGCTAACCCTGGATCTCTTTTTGGTACAGAGTTTTCTAAAACTTGATACAACTTACTGTAAGTGCACATTCTTTTTGGGCTGTTTGCAAACCATGTGTGTGCCTCTTTTACTATATGGTCAAGAATTGTGGGAAGCCCATCACATGCTTTACTTGCTGCTAAATGAAGCGAATGACATACACACTTGATTAATGTGATCTTTGGATTATCCTGTCTCAATAATGTTATAAGAGAGTGAGTGCGTCCAACCATAGAATTAGCTCCATCTGTACCAATTCCAATTAGTTTACGAATATCCAAGGTGTCCTCCTCCAAACAATCTTTTACAGTCCTATATGCAGATTCTGCAGTAGCATTTTTAAGGGGAACAAGTCTGTAGAAGGTGTCAACTATTGCTCCCTTTTTTGGACTGAAAACCCGAATGCTTAAAGCTAAACATGAAATTTTAGCTTCATTTGTACTCTCATCAATAATCAAACTAAAAGGCTGGTCTCTAATTTCTTCCATCAGTTATTTTGTGAAACTTGGTGCAAGTACATATGTCTGTAATCGGGAACATTTAGTGCGGTGCAACTTTATTTTTTTTTAAACATTTTACTTTTGATCTAGCAGAAGAATCAGTTCACCCAAATGATCTATTGATAAGTTAGATGAATGTTCTGTCACATAAACTGCTAGTTTCAACTCTGCTACTCTAAAAGGGTCATTCACCACTGGCTGGAGACTATCCTTTATGGATACTTGCACTTTACTTCCTGATGATTTTATAGTGTCCATATGTTTCTTCCCTGAAGCATGAGTCACAAGTGACTTCATATGGGGTTGTACAACTGTCCCACAGGCCTTGCATCTGGCCTTTGTAGCATCCCCAGGATATAGTTGTAGCCATCCTGTAATTATAGTTGAATATAGCATGTACTATTCGTTCAAAGTTTTCAACCATATTCATAAATTTAATCACAAATAAATAACTAAGCAAATGTATATGATGACATAAATATTTAACCAACAAATGGGTTTCATTTTATAAATTAGGGACTCATTTTACATTAGAAACTGTGACATTTTGCTCATTCAAAATGAGTTCCTCTGCCTAGCCCTCCCCAATAATGGTATGTTTCTTGGTTAAATAATTAAAATTGCATATTAAAAAAAAACAAGTTTGCAATTAATCATAAAACTGCATATTATACAAATCAAAATAATTCTATAAAGAAGGTAAGTTTATATATGTGTGTGTTTGTGTTTGTATGTATATATATATATATATATATATATATATATATATATATATATATATATATATATATATATATATATATATATATATATATATATATATGAATCATTTTTTACCCCGACCGGGACTCGAACCTAGGACTTATGATTACAAAGTCAAGGCGCTACCACTACACCACAGAAGGTTAAAGGAATCCAACCTTATAGCTTATATCTGCTATACTTAGGAATGAACGCATTCTATCTGAATGCCACTATGTTCATATTACAGATTCCCCAACCTCACTCGTGGCTTCATTTTAGCATTTAATTCAATTCCCAATCTCATTCGGGCATGAAATATCAAATAAGCACATTACATATGTGAAAACATGAATCATTTTTTACCCCGACCGGGACTCGAACCTAGGACTTATGATTACAAAGTCAAGGCGCTACCACTACACCACAGAAGGTTAAAGGAATCCAACCTTATAGCTTATATCTGCTATACTTAGGAATGAACGCATTCTATCTGAATGCCACTATGTTCATATTACAGATTCCCCAACCTCACTCGTGGCTTCATTTTAGCATTTAATTCAATTCCCAATCTCATTCGGGCATGAAATATCAAATAAGCACATTACATATGTGAAAACATGAATCATTTTTTACCCCGACCGGGACTCGAACCTAGGACTTATGATTACAAAGTCAAGGCGCTACCACTACACCACAGAAGGTTAAAGGAATCCAACCTTATAGCTTATATCTGCTATACTTAGGAATGAACGCATTCTATCTGAATGCCACTATGTTCATATTACAGATTCCCCAACCTCACTCGTGGCTTCATTTTAGCATTTAATTCAATTCCCAATCTCATTCGGGCATGAAATATCAAATAAGCACATTACATATGTGAAAACATGAATCATTTTTTACCCCGACCGGGACTCGAACCTAGGACTTATGATTACAAAGTCAAGGCGCTACCACTACACCACAGAAGGTTAAAGGAATCCAACCTTATAGCTTATATCTGCTATACTTAGGAATGAACGCATTCTATCTGAATGCCACTATGTTCATATTACAGATTCCCCAACCTCACTCGTGGCTTCATTTTAGCATTTAATTCAATTCCCAATCTCATTCGGGCATGAAATATCAAATAAGCACATTACATATGTGAAAACATGAATCATTTTTTACCCCGACCGGGACTCGAACCTAGGACTTATGATTACAAAGTCAAGGTGCTACCACTACACCACAGAAGGTTAAAGGAATCCAACCTTATAGCTTATATCTGCTATACTTAGGAATGAACGCATTCTATCTGAATGCCACTATGTTCATATTACAGATTCCCCAACCTCACTCGTGGCTTCATTTTAGCATTTAATTCAATTCCCAATCTCATTCGGGCATGAAATATCAAATAAGCACATTACATATGTGAAAACATGAATCATTTTTTTACCCCGACCGGGACTCGAACCTAGGACTTATGATTACAAAGTCAAGGCGCTACCACTACACCACAGAAGGTTAAAGGAATCCAACCTTATAGCTTATATCTGCTATACTTGGGAATGAACGCATTCTATCTGAATGCCACTATGTTCATATTACAGATTCCCCAACCTCACTCGTGGCTTCATTTTAGCATTTAATTCAATTCCCAATCTCATTCGGGCATGAAATATCAAATAAGCACATTACATATGTGAAAACATGAATCATTTTTTACCCCGACCGGGACTCGAACCTAGGACTTATGATTACAAAGTCAAGGCGCTACCACTACACCACAGAAGGTTATGATGATTCATGTTTTCACATATGTAATGTGCTTATTTGATATTTCATGCCCGAATGAGATTGGGAATTGAATTAAATGCTAAAATGAAGCCACGAGTGAGGTTGGGGAATCTGTAATATGAACATAGTGGCATTCAGATAGAATGCGTTCATTCCTAAGTATAGCAGATATAAGCTATAAGGTTGGATTCCTTTAACCTTCTGTGGTGTAGTGGTAGCGCCTTGACTTTGTAATCATAAGTCCTAGGTTCGAGTCCCGGTTGGGGTAAAAAATGATTCATGTTTTCACATATGTAATGTGCTTATTTGATATTTCATGCCCGAATGAGATTGGGAATTGAATTAAATGCTAAAATGAAGCCACGAGTGAGGTTGGGGAATCTGTAATATGAACATAGTGGCATTCAGATAGAATGCGTTCATTCCTAAGTATAGCAGATATAAGCTATAAGGTTGGATTCCTTTAACCTTCTGTGGTGTAGTGGTAGCGCCTTGACTTTGTAATCATAAGTCCTAGGTTCGAGTCCCGGTCGGGGTAAAAAATGATTCATGTTTTCACATATGTAATGTGCTTATTTGATATTTCATGCCCGAATGAGATTGGGAATTGAATTAAATGCTAAAATGAAGCCACGAGTGAGGTTGGGGAATCTGTAATATGAACATAGTGGCATTCAGATAGAATGCGTTCATTCCTAAGTATAGCAGATATAAGCTATAAGGTTGGATTCCTTTAACCTTCTGTGGTGTAGTGGTAGCGCCTTGACTTTGTAATCATAAGTCCTAGGTTCGAGTCCCGGTCGGGGTAAAAAATGATTCATGTTTTCACATATGTAATGTGCTTATTTGATATTTCATGCCCGAATGAGATTGGGAATTGAATTAAATGCTAAAATGAAGCCACGAGTGAGGTTGGGGAATCTGTAATATGAACATAGTGGCATTCAGATAGAATGCGTTCATTCCTAAGTATAGCAGATATAAGCTATAAGGTTGGATTCCTTTAACCTTCTGTGGTGTAGTGGTAGCGCCTTGACTTTGTAATCATAAGTCCTAGGTTCGAGTCCCGGTCGGGGTAAAAAATGATTCATGTTTTCACATATGTAATGTGCTTATTTGATATTTCATGCCCGAATGAGATTGGGAATTGAATTAAATGCTAAAATGAAGCCACGAGTGAGGTTGGGGAATCTGTAATATGAACATAGTGGCATTCAGATAGAATGCGTTCATTCCTAAGTATAGCAGATATAAGCTATAAGGTTGGATTCCTTTAACCTTCTGTGGTGTAGTGGTAGCGCCTTGACTTTGTAATCATAAGTCCTAGGTTCGAGTCCCGGTCGGGGTAAAAAAATGATTCATGTTTTCACATATGTAATGTGCTTATTTGATATATATATAT
Source organism: Halocaridina rubra (assembly GCA_037179515.1). Lineage (NCBI taxonomy): Eukaryota > Metazoa > Arthropoda > Malacostraca > Decapoda > Atyidae > Halocaridina > Halocaridina rubra. Next base: position 19,150 of record JAXCGZ010018100.1, on the reverse strand, counting down.
ATATATATATATATATATATATATATATATATATATATATATATATATATATATATATATATATATATATATATACTATATATATATATATATATATATATATATATATATATATATATATATATATATATATATATATATATATAAGTACAAACTGTTAGCATACAGCACTAAATAGTAAGGAAGCCCATCAGTGAAACAAAACTTATAAAACAATGCTATATTTCGGATCCTAACTGGATCCCTTCTCAAGCACAACTGAGACAAAGTAACTAAGAAGGAGGAGACATAAACAAAAGGACTCATGAGACCTGAGGGATTAAAAATTTTTATGATAACAGGACAGGTCTAATCCAAACGAATTATCCTCAACAAAGAAGCCGCCAAGATCATTAAACCATTAACAAAGAAAAATGTTAATCCTTAAAATGATAAATGATCTGAAAGAAGATAGCCCCCAACATATTATTATAATTAAAAGAATATTAATAAATATGCACATATAGATATACACATGTAACAATATCTGTACACACATCCCCATATACAAGAGCATACAAAATGAAATACATATATAAATCCTAATTCAATCAAAATACACAATAACGACTACAATCTGGTTGGGGGTTTATCTTGAGGGATAACTTCATTGAGGCAGCGCTTCAGGAGGGCTTTATCAATTATGTCAGGGGTCCATTGCCCCCTAGATAGATTAAAATTGTCCTTCATTTCAATGAGGGAAGATTCCACTATTTTCCGTTTGAATTGGCAGGTACTTTTAAATAGCATAGTGGCACCACTCCAATCAATCCGATGATTATGTTCATTGATGTGGGTAAAAAGAGCTGAATTTTCTTGATTATATCTTACTGCTCTCTGGTGTTCTAAGACTCTCTGGGATAGAGAGCGGCCTGTTTGTCCTATGTACACTCTATTGCAATCATTACAGCTTATTTGGTATACTCCTGCATTAACTTCTTTTTTGTTTTGGCTAACGTTAACTAATTCTTTTCTTAAAGTGGTGGGATAGTTCAAAGTGAATGGGGACTGTTTACCTAATGTATCATTTATGATGCCTAGCTTTTGGTTAAAAGGAAGGAGGATTTTGTTGAAATTATTCTCTTTGGGGGTCCTGTGAGGATTGTAAAAAACCTGTTTAGCTTTCTGCAGAGCTTTGTCTAAGAAAAAGGGAGGATGACAAAGTTGGTCAAGCTGAGAATAAACCGTTTGAATTTCATGTTCTTTAAAAAGTATTTCCCCTTACCCATAGCAAAAATTATCAAATTAATCAGACTCTGCGAGAGTACTAATGTCTTTTCTTTCAATGGCAATTTTTATAGGCAAAAGTTCGGTTGTAGTATGGGAAGTCCTTTGTCTCCAATTTTAGCCAATTTGTATATGGAATATTTTGAAACTGAGCTTCTGAGAGAAATCAAACCTCCCAACATGATTTGGCTGCGCTATGTTGATGACATTTTTAGTTATTGGGATGATGCCTGGGGTACCTTTAACGAATTTGTAGCACAATTAAATAGATTAGTTCCTTCCATTAAATTTAAAGTAAAATGGGAAAATGAAAACCAAATGCCTTTCCTTGATGTCATCATTGTTAGGGATTCTTTGGGTTACAACTTTAAAGTCTATAGAAAATCCACCCACTCTGAATCTTATGTGCACTTTTATAGTTATCATGAAGAAAAAGTAAAATTAGGTATAGCTTCGAATTTATTCCTTAGAGCCCTCCGGATTTGCAGCTCTAATTATTTAGAACATGAAATTCAAACGGTTTATTCTCAGCTTGACCAACTTTGTTATCCTCCCTTTTTCTTAGACAAAGCTCTGCAGAAAGCTAAACAGGTTTTTTACAATCCTCACAGGACCCCCAAAGAGAATAATTTCAACAAAATCCTCCTTCCTTTTAACCAAAAGCTAGGCATCATAAATGATACATTAGGTAAACAGTCCCCATTCACTTTGAACTATCCCACCACTTTAAGAAAAGAATTAGTTAACGTTAGCCAAAACAAAAAAGAAGTTAATGCAGGAGTATACCAAATAAGCTGTAATGATTGCAATAGAGTGTACATAGGACAAACAGGCCGCTCTCTATCCCAGAGAGTCTTAGAACACCAGAGAGCAGTAAGATATAATCAAGAAAATTCAGCTCTTTTTACCCACATCAATGAACATAATCATCGGATTGATTGGAGTGGTGCCACTATGCTATTTAAAAGTACCTGCCAATTCAAACGGAAAATAGTGGAATCTTCCCTCATTGAAATGAAGGACAATTTTAATCTATCTAGGGGGCAATGGACCCCTGACATAATTGATAAAGCCCTCCTGAAGCGCTGCCTCAACGAAGTTATCCCTCAAGATAAACCCCCAACCAGATTGTAGTCGTTATTGTGTATTTTGATTGAATTAGGATTTATATATGTATTTCATTTTGTATGCTCTTGTATATGGGGATGTGTGTACAGATATTGTTACATGTGTATATCTATATGTGCATATTTATTAATATTCTTTTAATTATAATAATATGTTGGGGGCTATCTTCTTTCAGATCATTTATCATTTTAAGGATTAACATTTTTCTTTGTTAATGGTTTAATGATCTTGGCGGCTTCTTTGTTGAGGATAATTCGTTTGGATTAGACCTGTCCTGTTATCATAAAAATTTTTAATCCCTCAGGTCTCATGAGTCCTTTTGTTTATGTCTCCTCCTTCTTTGTTACTTTGTCTCAGTTGTGCTTGAGAAGGGATTCAGTTAGGATCCGAAATATAGCATTGTCTTATAAGTTTTGTTTCACTGATGGGCTTCCTTACTATTTCGTGCTGTATGCTAACAGTTTGTACTTATATATATATATATATATATATATATATATATATATATATATATATATATATATATATATATATATATATATATATATATATATATATATATATATATATATATATATATATATATATATATATATATATATATATATATATATATATATATATATATATATATATATATATATATATATATATATATATATATATATATAGTATATATATATATATATATATATATATATATATATATATATATATATATATATATATATATATATATATATATATATATATATATATATATATATATATATATATGTATATATATATATATATATATATATATATATATATATATATATATATATATATATATATATATATATATATATTATAAAAATATCTTTGAATCTGGAATCATTCTCCCAAGCAGAACGATATCTTTGGTTATATTTATTGTCACTCATGACTGAGCCACTTTCTGAAGGTCTAATTAAGAAAAGTAGGGCAGACTTTTGACTGACCGGCAATTGAACTGACTGGTTAGTGGTTACTGGGGCCTGGTCGTGCAGAATCGCACAAGCAACATCGGTGGTAGAAAGGAATGATACGAGCCATTATTGCAATACGCGTATGATACGTTGATAACGCTTGGATATGTAGTAATAGGTTTCAAGTACCAATGTCAGGAAAACCGTCAGAATGAAAACATAAGTTCTACATGTTTTGATATTGCAGAACAAACAAAGAAACTTTATTTCCATTTCAATACAATGGGTATTCGTCAGCCAGGGTAAACCCAAACCCCCCACTGTGGTGTCCAACCACAGCAGTTCCTGCCAGTAAACAGCTTAAACTCTCGGCCTTGGACGGGAACCGATCTTTTGACTTCTTTTTCCACAAAAAATTCACACAATATTAAATTTCCACAAAAATATCCATCTACAGCTAAATATCCACAAATTCTGTGTTCAGATTTTGAATCCACAAAGCGATCCACAAAGGCTAATTTTATCCTCATATTTCTGGAATTATCCACAAAGTGGCAACACTGGATAGCGTGCACTGTATTGGCGTCTTGGAAAATGGAAAGGGTCGCACCTACGTGAGATAGTACATGGGATTCTATTTGCTGATGGGTGGGAGACGACGTATCACAGAATTGTTTTTCTGCATGTTCTGTATCATGAGGCCTGATTGGCTTTTTGATTGAAGCATCATTCTCCCAGCATCTTCCATTGTCTCGCCTCACCCTTTGAGTCTACTCACGTGTGTGCCGTTCGCATTGTGCTTCTTAATATGTTGTGCTTGTTATTTTGTGAAACTTTTGTATTTCAACCTCTGCAATGCCTCCCAAGCATCCTTCATCTTCTAAGGCTTCTGGTAGTAAGCCTAAGCGGCAAAGGAAGATGTTGACCATAACAGAAAAGGTAAAGCTGTTAGATATGCTGAAGGAAGGAAGAAGGTTCGCGGAAGTCGGCCGCCATTTTGGCATCTACGAATCTACTGTTCGATACATTAAAAAAGGACGAGGCAAATATTAGGAAAACACTAACTCTTACTTTTAACAAAACAGCAAAGAGGGATGTAACACCCCGCATTAAGATAATAGTGCAGATGGAATCTGCTTTGGCCCTGTGGATTGCTGATTGCAGGAAAAAGAACATCAGCTTAGACACCAATATCATACAAACAAAGGTGAAGAAGCTGTACGAGACATTCGCAGCAAATGAACCCAACAACGACAGTAGCGACCTAGAAGAGGAGGAGAAAGAAAAAGAAATCGACGACCCACAACCAAGACCCTCCAGCGATTCTCCACTGAGGAAGCAATCATTCGTTGCAATCAAAAAGCGCTATGGCCTAAAGGGCATTTCGGTGCATAGCGAAGCTGCCTCTGCAGATACATATGCAGCTGAAGAATATGTAAAGAATGAATTCAAGAAAATTATCGCTGAAGGCGAATATGCTCCTGAGCAAGTCTTTATCATGGAAGAGACTGGGTTATTTTGGAAGAGAATGCCGTCTCGCACTTTTCTTTTCAAGGAAGAAGCTAAACCCCGTGATTTAAAGTGCACAAAGACAGCATTACCCTCATCATGTGCGGGACTGCAGCGGGCTTCATGTTAAAGCCCAGGCTTATCAACAAGCGTAAGAACCCTAGGGCTTTAAAGAATAAGAACAAGAATCTGCTGCCAGTGTATTGGATGCATAACCCTAAGGCCTGGATCACAAAAAGCCTCACATCAGACTGGTTTCACCAATGCTTTATCCCTCAGGTCAAAGTTTATCTTGCAGAGAAGGGCTTCGAATTCAAAGTCCTTCTTTTGATGGATAATGCTGGTGGCCATGCAACAGATCTCGAATATGATGGTGTTCAAGTAAAGTTCCTGCCACCGAATATGACATCACTGATTCAACCTATGTATCAAAGCGTTATTCATGCGTTCAACGCCCTCTACACACAATATGCCCTGGCGAACCTGGTTGACTCCATGGATGCGGACAAAGAATTCGTACTGAGGATGTACTGGTGTAACTACACAATTGCTACATGCCTTCAAAATATTCAGAATGCAATCAAAGATATGAAGCCGGCCACAATCAATGCCAGCTGGAAGAAATTGTGGCTGGAAGTCATCTACGACTACAAGGGTTTTGCTCCTGACAAAATCCATAACTTAGCAGTTGCGAAAGCTATGAAGTTGGCTACATTCACAAAGACGTGAATGAACTGATCGACTGCCATTCACAGCCTTTGACGATGAAGACTTGGAGGAAATACAAAATCAGTGAGCGAAGAAGAGGAAGAAGAACAACCAGAGAAAATGCACAAAGAAGACGAAGAACCTGGCATTACACTCGAATGTCTGGCAGCCATCTATAACATGGCGAAAAAATTCCAACAACTGTCGCAGGAGCATGACGATAATATGGTTCGTTTGGTGCACTTCTGCAATATTATCGACGATGCCCTGACTCCTTACAAGACCATCTTCACACAAAAGAAGAAACAGCAAGGAGCAACTCCCCATTACCATGTTCCTCTCTGGTAGAAAGCAGCCTTAAAGCTGTCATTGGCTGTGGAATATGTACACGTCATCTTCACCTCATTCATGGTAAGCTTACCTATCCTGTTCATATAAATATATGCTTGCACGCTGTTATTAATAAATTAATGGGTCGTTTATTAACAGTGCAGGGAAGGTTTATACAGTAAAGGTAAAAATAAATGTAATATACCTATATATATATATATATATATATATATATATATATATATATATATATATATATATATATATATATATATATATATATATATATATATATATATATATATATATATATATATGGTGCTCCTACTTCGAGGATTTTCTCCTATCACAACGGGTCCCGGAACCGAACCCCCGTGATACATGAGGGAGCACTATATATATATATATATATATATATATATATATATATATATATATATATATATATATATATATATATATATATATATATATATATATATATATATATATATATATACAGTAATCCCTCGCTACATCATGGTTCACCCTCCATGGATTCAGTGCATCATGGGTTTATGTGGCGAGCATATGTATTTTATATCGCAGATTTTCTGGGTATGTTACGAGAATCCATGATATGTGGAAATATTAAAATTTTCAGCATTTTCATTATTTTATTGATAAAAAGAAGTATTTCCTAGCCTAAGAATAATAAAACAGTAAAAAATAGTAAAAAACATAAATTTAAACATGTAACTCACAGTTTTGCACCGTATAAAATACAATACCGGGCCACAAGTGGAAGGTCCGCTCACCCTCAAGGGTGAACATCCAACAACAAAAACAAATGTGCTGCGTAGATATCTGCATCTTGGAAAACACAAAGGGTCGCACCCACATGAGATAGCACACGGGATGATATTGGCTGATGGGTGGGAGACGACTAATCACAGAATTGTATTCTGTATCCTGGGGTCTGATTGACTGATGAAGACTTGGAGGAAATTACAAAATCAGTGAGTGAAAAAGAGGAAGAACAACAACAGCAAGCGCACGATGAAGTCGAAGAACCTGGCCTTACACTCGGACAGCTCGCAGCCATGCATAACATGGCAAAAAGAACTCCAACAACTGCCCCAGGAGTGAGACCATGATATGGTTTATTCGGTGCACTTCTGCAATGTAATCAACGATGCCATGACTCCTTACAAGACCATCTTCGCACAAAAGAAGAAACAGCGACAGCAACTCCCAATTACCATATTCTTCTCTCGCAAAAAGCAGCCAGTTACACCAGTTACGCCAACACCTTCAGAAGAAGCTGCAGAAGAAGTGCCTTAGGAAACGGTGCCGCTGTCATAAGAGCCGTAAAGCTGTCATCGGCTGTGCAGTATGTAAACGTCATCATCCCTCTCACTGTCATCATTACTGTACCCCTCTCTGCTCTCACATGTTAGTCTCGTAAAGTTACTGTTTTATCATTATTGTTATTATAAATATAATGTGTTTTTATCATAGGTGCGCGCTGTTATTTATTATAAACATACCTGTCACACTCATATAACTTTACGCTTGCACGCTGTTATTAATAAAGTAAAGATGAGTTGTTAACAGTGCAAGGAGGGTTTATAAAGGTAAAAATAAATGTAAAATATAAATATGGTACTGCTACTTCATGGATTTTCACCTATCGAGGGTGGTCCCAGAACGTAATACCCGCTTTAAACGAGGGATTACTATATATATATATATATATATATATATATATATATATATATATATATATATATATATATATATATATATATATATATATATATATATATATATATATATATATATATATATATATATATATATATATATATATATATATATATATATATATATATATATATATATATATATATATATATATATATATATATATATATATATATATATATATATATATATATATATATATATATATATATATATATATATATATATATATATATATATATACAGGAATCCCTCGCTATATCGCTATTCACCTTCGTGGATTCAGTGCATCGCAGATTTTTTTGGCGAGCATATGTATTTTATATAGCAGACTTTCTGGGTATATGCGGGAATCCGCAATATGTAGAAATATTAAAATTTCCAGTATTTTCATTATTTCATTGATAAAAAAAAATTATTTACTGACCTAAGAATAATAAAGCAGTAAAAAATACTAAAAAACATAAATTTAAACGTGTAACTCCGCACCATATAAAATGCGATACCGGTATCGGCGTTTCGGAAAACACAAAGAGTCGCACCTACATGAGATAGTACATATTAACATTTCCAGTCTTTTCATTATTTTATTTATAAATTAATAAAAAAAAGTATTTCCTAGCCGAAGAATAATAAAATAGTAAAAAATAGTAAAAACATAAATTTAAACATGTAACTCACAATATTGCACCATATAAAATACGATACTGGTATTGGTGTATTGGAGAACGCAAAGGGTCACACCTACATGAGATAGTACACGGGATGATACTGGCTGATGGGTGAATAATGACGAATCACAGAATTATGTTGTGTGTATTCTGTATCCTGGGGTCTGATTGGCTTTTTAACTGAAGCTTGATTCTCCCTGCATCATCCATTGTCTCGCCTCACCCATTCAGTTACTCACGTGTGCGCCATTTGCATTGTGCCTCTTAATACGTTGTGCTTGTGTTTTTTGTGAAACTTTCGTATTTCAACCCCTACAATGCCACCCAAGCATCTATCATATTCTAAGGCTTCTGGTAGTGAGCCTAAGAGGCAAAGGAAGATGTTGACCATAGCAAATAAGGTAAAACTGGTAGATATGCTGAAGGAAGGAAGAAGGTTCTCAGATGTCGGCCGCCATTTTGGCATTAACGAATTTACTGTTCGCTACATCAAGAAGGACGAGGTGAATATCAGGAAAAGAGTGACTCTTACTTTTAACAAAACAGCAAAGAGGGTCGTAACACCCCTCATTAAGATAAGAGTGCGGATGGAGTCTGCTTTGGTCCTGTGGAATGCTGATTGCAGGAAGAAGAACATCAGCTTAGACACCGGAATCATACAAACAAAGGCGAAGAAGCTGTATGAGACATTTGCTGCAAATGAACCCGATGACTACACTGGCAACCATGAGGAGGAGGAGAAAGAAAAAGAAATGGAAGACCTACAACCAGGACCGTCCAGCGATTCTCCACCGAGGAAACCATCTTTCGTTGCTAGCTAGGGATGGTTCGCCAAATTTCAAAAACGCTTTGGCCTAAAGACCGTTTTGGTGCATGGTGAATCTGCCTCTGCATATGCAGCTGCTGCTGAAAATTATCGAGAAAGGCGGTTAGGCTCCTGAGGAAGTGTTCAACGAGGATGAGATTGAGTTATTTTGGAAGAGAATGCCATCTCGCACTTTTCTTTTCAAGGAAGAAGCTAAAGCCCCGGGATTTAAAGCACACAAAGACTGTGTTACCCTCGTCATGTGCAGGAATGCTGCAGGCTTTATGTTAAAGCCAAGGCTTATCCACTAGTCAAAGAACCATAGAGCTTTGAAGAATAAAAACAAGAATCTGCTGCCAGTGTATTGGACTGGTTTTAATAATGCTTTATCCCTCAGGTCAAAGTTTATTTTGCGGAGAAGGGTCTTGAATTTAAAGTCCTTCTTTTGATGGATAATGCTGGTGGCCACGCAACTGATCTCCATTATGATGGAGCTCAGGTAGAGTTCCTGCCACCGAATATGTCATCACTGATTCAGCCTATGGATCAAGGCGTTATTCGTGCATTCAAGGCCCTCTACAAATGAAATGCCCTGGCAAACCTGGTTGACTCCATGGATCGGACAAAGAATTCGCACTGAAGGCGTACTGGTGTAACTACATGATTGCTACATGCCTTCAAACTATTCAGAATGCAATCAAAGATATGAAGCCGGCCACAATCAATGCCAGCTGGAAGAAATTGTGGCTGGAAGTTATCTACGACTACAAGGGATTCGCTCCTGACGAAGTCCATAACTGGCAGTTGCAAAAGCTGTGAAGTTGGCTGCATTGCTAGGAAGAGAAGGCTTTAAAGATATGATTCACGAAAACATCAATGAACTGATCGACTGCCACTCGCAGCCAGTGACTGAAGATTTGGAGGCAATGACAAAATCAATGAACAAAGAAGAGGAAGAACAACAACAGGAATGCACAATGAAGTCAAAGAACCTGGCCTTACACTTGAACGGCTGGCAGCCATGTATAACATGGCCAAAGAACTCCAACAACTGTTGCAGGAGTATGATGATGATATGGTTCATTTGGTGTACTTCTGCAATATTATCGACGATGCCATGACTCCTTACAAGACCATCTTTGCACAAAAGAAGAAACAGCAACAGCAACTCCCCATTACCATGTTCTTCTCTCACAAAAAGCAGCTGTAACCTGTCATTGGCTGTGGAGTATTTAGCTGTGGAGTATGTAAATGTCATCATCACGTCATTCACGGTAAGCTTACCTATCACTTTCATATAAATTTATGCAGCACTGTTATTAATAAAATAAAGGGTGAGTTGTTAACAGTGCAGGGAGGGTTTTTATAGTAAAGGTAAAAATAAATGTAAAATACCTGTAATAAATATGGTGCTCCTACTTTGCGGATTTTCACCTTTCGCAGATTGTCCCGGAACCGAACCCCACGATAAATGAGGGAGCACTGTTTATATATATATATATATATATATATATATATATATATATATATATATATATATATATATATATATATATATATATATATATATATATATATGTTATTACCTAATTGTGATTACCTAACTGTGCTTACGGCAAAAAGCCCAAAGATCGTATCTTCCCGTCTCCTGATCGGTTCCAGCTTCTACTTAGTGATATTTATCATACCTGTCCTTAAAACTATGGATTGAGATAGCATTATCTACCTCCTCGCTTAGCCAATTCCAATTATCAATTACTATTACACTGAAAAGTATTGCCTTACATCCTGCGAAGAAGTTATCTTACGAAGCTTCAAACTATGACCTCTAGTTCTAGGGCCTGCCATATCAAAATATCGATCCCTACTCACTCTATCATAACCATGAATGAATTTAAAGACTGTCACCATATCTCCCTCAATCTTCTAGCTTCCAGTGATGGTAAGTCTAATTCCCTCGGCCTCTCATCATAACTGAGATTGCGTACTTCTGGCACCAGTTTCGTGGCATGTCTCTGAACTTTTTCAAGCTTAGCTATGTGCTTTTTTAGTGCGAATTCCAAAAGGGGGCTGCATATTCGAGTTTTGGCCTCACATAGGTTACATAAATATTTCTGGACATTTCCTTGTCCATGTGCCTGAAGGCTACCCTTACATTTGATAAGAATGCATATGCTGCCCTTACTATGCCATTTATATGTATTTCTGGAGACAAATCTGCCAGTATGTTTACTCCTAGATCTCTGTCACTTTTTGTCTCTTGAAGTTGTACTCCAGCAACCGAGTAGTCAAGCTTGGGCCTTCTTGCACTCGTACCCATTCTCATTACATTACATTTTGAAGTACTGAATTTCATTAGCCACTTTTCTGACCACTCATGCAGACTATTTAGATCTTCCTGAAGTTTTCTACCATTGATCTCGTTTCCTACTTTCTTCACAATCTTTGCATCATCTGCATACATATTCGTGAAAGAATTTACAGACTCTGATAGGTCATTTACATATACAAGGAACAAAAGTGGCCCTAAAACTGAACCCTGTGGAACTCCACTACTAACTCTTCTCCATTCAAACACTGAATGTCTTACTCTAACCCTCTTTTCCCTTCCTTCTAAGTAAGTTTTTATCCGTTCCAAGACATTTCTACCTATTCTAGCCATTGCTTGCAGCTTCCTAATAAGTCTCCCATGTGTGACAGTGTCAAACGCTTTCTGGAAGTCTAGGAATATGAAATCTGCCCAGCCCTCTCTTTCCTGTAAGATTCGGCTTACCTCATCATAAAATTCTAATAAGTTTGTTACTGTTGATTTACCTTCCCTGAAGCATGTTGCCTCACTGACAAAAAGTTGAAGGATTCCAAGTGAAGAGACACATGTTTCCTTATTAGTTTCTCCATAACTTTGCAAACTATGCTGGTCAAGGAAACTGGATTATAGTTTAGAGCCGTATCCCTCCTTCCCTTTTTGGAGCTAGGTATCATGTTTGCTTGTTTCCAGCATCTTGGAATCTCCCCTGACTCCAGTGACTTTTTAATTATGATACTTAGTGTGTGAGTGTGATTACCTAATTGTGTTTACGGGAAAGAGCCCAAAGCTCGTATCTTCCCGTCTCCTGATCGGTTCCATTTTCTACTTAGTAATACTTATCATCTTGTCCTTAAAACTATGAATTGAGATAGCATTAACTACCTCCTCGCTTAGCCAATTCCAATTATCAATTACTCTCACACTGAAAAAGTATTTCCTTACATCCTGCAAACAAGTTTTCTTACGAAGCTTCAAACTATGACCTCTAGTTCTAGAGCCAGCCATATAAAAATATCGATCCCTATCCACTCTATCATAACCATGGAGGAATTTAAAGACTGTCACCATATCCCCCCTCAATCTTCTAGCTTCGAGTGATGGTAAGTCTAATTCCCTCAGCCTCTCATCATAACTAAGATTGCGTATTTCTGGCACCAGTTTCGTGGCATGTCTTTGAACATTTCAAGCTTAGCTATGTGATTTTTCAAGTGCGGATTCAAAAGTGTGTGTGTGTGTGTGTGTGTGTAATTACCTAATTGTAATTACCTAATTGTGTTTACGGTAAAGAACCCAAAGCTCGTATCTTCCCATCTCCTGATCGGTTCCATTTTCTACTTAGTGATACTTATCATCTTGTCCTTAAAACTATGGACTGAGATAGCATTAACTACCTCCTCGCTTAGCCAATTCCAATTATCAATTACTCTCACACTGTAAAAGTATTTCCTTACATCCTGCAAACAAGTTTTCTTACGAAGCTTCAAACTATGACCTCTAGTTCTAGAGCCAGCCATATAAAAATATCGATCCCTATCCACTCTATCATAACCATGGAGGAATTTAAAGACTGTCACCATATCCCCCCTCAATCTTGTAGCTTCGATTGATGGTAAGTCTAATTCCCTCAGCCTCTCATCATAACTAAGATTGCGTATTTCTGGCACCAGTTTCGTGGCATGTCTTTGAACATTTCAAGCTTAGCTATGTGATTTTTCAAGTGCGGATTCAAAAGTGTGTGTGTGTGTGATTACCTAATTGTGATTACCTAATTGTGTTTACGGGAAAGAGCCCAAAGCTCGTATCTTCCCGTCTCCTGATCGGTTCCATTTTAGACTTAGTGATACTTATCATATCTGTCCTTAAAACTATGGATTGAGATAGCATTAACTACCTCCTCGCTTAGCGAATTCCAATTATCAACTACTCTTACATTGAAAAAGTATTTCCTTACATCCTGCGAAGAAGTTTTCTTACGAAGCTTCAAACTATGACCTCTAGTTCTAGAGCCAGCCATATAAAAATATCGATCCCTATCCACTCTATCATAACCATGAAGGAATTTAAAGACTGTCACCATATCCCCCCTTACTCTTCTAGCTTCGAGTGATGGTAAGTCTAATTCCCTCAGCCTCTCATCATAACTGAGATTGCGTATTTCTGGCACCAGTTTCGTGGCATGTCTCTGAACTTTTTCAAGCTTAGCTATGTGCTTTTTCAAGTGCGGATTCCAAAAGGGGGCTGCATATTCGAGTTTTGGCCTCACATAGGTTACATAAATATTTCTGAACATTTCCTTCTCCATGTGCCTGAAGGCTACCCTTACATTTGATAAGAATGCATATGCTGCCCTTACTATGCCATTTATATGTATTTCTGGAGACAAATCTGCCAGTATGTTTACTCCTAGGTCTCTCTCATTTTCTGTCTCTTGAAGTTGTACTCCAGCCACCGAGTAGTCAAGCTTGGGCCTTCTTGCACTTGTACCCATTCTCATTACCTTACATTTTGAAGTATTGAATTTCATTAGCCACTTTTCTGACCACTCATGCAGATTATTTAGATCCTCCTGAACTTCTCTACCATTGTTCTCGTTTTTTACATTCTTCACAATCTTTGCATCATCTGCAAACATATTCATGAATGAATTTACAGACTCTGGTAGGTCATTTACATATACAAGGAACAAAAGTGACCCTAAAACTGAACCCTGTGGAACTCCACTACTAACTCTTCTCCATTCAGACACTGAGTGTCTTACTCTAACCCTCTGTTCCCTTCCTTCTAAGTAAGTTTTTATCCATTCCAAAACATTTCCACCTATTCTAGCCATTGAGTGCAGCTTCCTAATAAGTCTCCCATGTGGAACAGTGTCAAACGCTTTCTGGAAGTCTAGGAATATGCAATCTGCCCAGCCCTCTCTTTCCTGTAAGATTTGGCTTACCTCATCATAAAATTCTAATAAGTTTGTTACTGTTGATCTACCTTCTCTGAAGCCATGTTGCCTCACTGACAAAAAGTTGAAGGATTCCAAGTGAAGAGAGATATGTTTCCTTAGTAGTTTCTCCATAACTTTGCAAACTATGCTGGTCAAGGAAACTGGTCTATAGTTCAGAGCCGTATCCCTCCTTCCCTTTTTGAAGATAGGTATCACATTTGCTTGTTTCCAGCATCTTGGAATCTCCCCCGACTCCAGTGACTCCTTAAATATGATACTTAGTGCCACTGATATTGTGTTTGCGCATTTTTTTAAGCACATGAGGGGATATGTCATCAGGACCTGTAGCTTTATGAACATCTAAATCCATCAGCGCTTTGCATATCTCTGTGGCTGTAAGGTTGATGTTCTCTAATACCGGCCCTTGAGCTTCTATCACTGCAATCTGAGGGGGTGGGGTATTTTCTACTGTAAATACTGACTGAAACTCCTTGTTCAATTCTTTGCAGATCTCTTCATCCGTCTCAGTGATGCTTCAGTGTGTGTGTGTGTGTGTGTGTGTGTGTGTGTGTGTGTGTGTGTGTAATTACCTAATTGTAATTACCTAATTGTGTTTACGGGAAAGAGCCCAAAGCTCGTATCTTCCTGTCTTCTGATCGGTTCCATTTTATACTTAGTGATACTTATCATACCTGTCCTTAAAACTATGGATTGAGATAGCATTATCTACCTCCTCGCTTAGCGAATTCCAATAACCAACTACTTTTACACTGAAAGAGTATTTCCTTACATCCTGCAAACAAGTTTTCTTACGAAGCTTCAAACTATGACCTCTAGTTCTAGAGCCTGCCATATCAAAAAATCGATCCCTATCCAATCTATCATAACCATGAAGGAATTGAAAGACTGTCACCATATCCCCCCTCAATCTTGTAGCTTCGAGTGATGGTAAGTCTAATTCCCTCACCCTCTCATCATAACTAAGATTGCGTATTTCTGGCACCAGTTTCGTGGCATGTCTTTGAACTTTTTCAAGCTTAGCTATGTGCTTTTTCTAGTGTGGATTCCAAAAGGGGGCTGCATATTCGAGTTTTGACCTCACATAGGTTACATAAATATTTCTGAACATTTCTTTGTTCATGTGCCTGAAGGCTACCCTAACATTTGATAAGAATGCATATGCTGCCCTTACTATGCCATTTATATGTATTTCTGGAGACAAATCTGCCAGTATGTTTACTCCTAGATCTCTCTCATTTTCTGTCTCTTGAAGTTGTACTCCAGCCACCGAGTAGTCAAGCTTGGGCCTTCTTGCGTGTGTGATTACCTAATTGTGTTTACGGGAAAGAGCCCAAAGCTCGTATCTTCCCGTTTCCTGATCGGTTCCATTTTATACTTAGTGATACTTGTGTGTGTGTGTGTGTGTGTGTGTGTGTGTGTGTGTGTGTGTGTGTGTGTGTGTGTGTGTGTGTGTGTGTGTGTGAATTACCTAATTGTGCGTACGGGAAAGAGCCTTATGCTCCTAACTCTCCGCCTCGTGGTCGGTTCCCTTTTGTACTCAGTGATACTTATGATACTTGTCCTTAAAGCTATGAATTGAGTTATTATTAACTACCTCCTCACTTAGCCATTTTCAATCATCAGCTACTCTTGCACTAAAAACGTGCTTGCTCACATCCTTCAAAAAAAATTTCTTACGAAGCTCCAAACTATGACCGCTAGTTCTAGTGCCAGCCATATCAATATATCAATCCCTATCCACTCTGTCAAAACCATGGAGGAATTAAAAAAAACTGTCCCCCTCATTATTCTAGCTTCGAATGATGGTAACTCTAATTCCCTCAGCCTCTCCTCATAACTGAAATTGCGTATTTTTGGCATCAGTCTCATGGAATTTCTGTGAACTTTTTCCAGCTTATTTATATGTTTTTTCAAATGTGGATTCAAAAAGGAGGCTCCATAGTCAAGATTTGGCCTCACATAAATTGCATTAATATTTCTGAACATATTCCATCATATGCTAAGAAAGCATATGCTGCCCTTACTTTGCTATTTATATGCATTTCCAGAGACAAATCTGCAAGAGTGTGTACTCCTAGATACCTCTCAATCTCCGTCTCTTGAAATTCTGCTCCTGCTACTGAGTATCCTAGCTTCGGCCATCTTGCGCATGTACCCATTCTCATTACCTTACATTTTGAAGTACTGAATTTCATGAGCCACTTTTCAGACCACTTATGTAGACTATATAGGTCTTCCTGAAGTTCTCTACCATTGTTCTCATCTCTTACTGT
>JAXCGZ010018099.1:0-26677 GCA_037179515.1 Halocaridina rubra | reverse complement strand
TAGTAGTAGTAGTAGTAGTAGTAGTAGTAGTAGTAGTAGTAGTAGTAGTAGTAGTAGTAGTAGTAGTAGTAGTAGTAGTAGTAGTAGTAGTAGTAGTAGTAGTAGTAGTAGTAGTAGTAGTAGTAGTAGTAGTAGTAGTTTTATTTGTGTGTTTCTTTGCTACTAAGTAGTTTCTACTTTCCACTGAATTATTTTTATTTAACTATTTCTTCTTTTCTTTATGCTTGCCACTCCTATCTCCTGTCACCTGAGGATATTTGGATAAAATGACACTTATAATCTTTTAACTTGATAGAATCATGACTTTAAGCCAGCAGAGACCCATATATACTTTGGCTTAACAGAGAGAATCATTAACTTATATCACGATTTTTACTCATTCATGGCTCTCATTCCATCTTTGCCCTTTTTTTTCTGTCTCTATACATCTTTTCCCACTTCTTTGAGGTGTCGATGTTTCTGACACCTCTCCATCATCTAGCCTGGTCAATCATCTTGTTCTCTGACAGCTGTTTTTCTCTGAAATCCCTCCTTCTGCAGTCCATGGACCTCCGCTCATGGCTTTTCTTGCCATTCCTATTGGACGAAACCTCCATATCGTCTCTGAAATCCTCCCCAATATACAATCCCTTTACCTGTGCCTCGTTTTTTTTTTCCACCCTCATCACCCTTCTCCTTGTCTCATCACTATTCATCACGTGGCCAGACCATTCCAATACTCTTTCCTATACATTCCCCGACTTCCATTCCTAGTTATTGTATAGACGAAATAGCAAGCTGAAATTTTCACCAATGATTTTGGGTAAGTCTGTTCGATCTATACTGTGTTCTGGCTCCTGAATAATTCAAGAACCTTGCTCATGCTTGCCAAATGAAATCCGAATAAACAATCCTCAATCAATGCAAATACTGCATGACAAAGTGAATGCAATTTGCTATGCAGCCAACGTGACGGCAGCGCCTGTGGTCGTGGTTTTCAATTCTGTTAAAAAATCGCGACAAATGTTGAAGAAAATTATTCTTTCGGAGACTGGATATGCAAATTCTAGAATTACAGTTACTGCAATGAATAGAAATTGGTCCAGTTAGGGAGTGATATAAAGTAGTCAAATGTTGTAATAATCATCATCATCATCATCATCATCATCATCATCATCATCATCATCATCATCATCATCATCATCATCATCATCATCATAATAATAATAATAATAATAATAATAATAATAATAATAATAATAATAATAATAATAATAATAATAATAATAAAAATAATAATATTAATAATAACAATAATAATAATAATAATAATAATAATAATAATAATAATAATAATAATAATAATAATAATAATAATAACAATAATAATAATTATAATAATAATGATGGTGATGATAATAATAATAATAGTAATAATAATAATAATAATAATAATAATAATAATAATAATAATAATAATAATAATAATAATAATAATAATAATAATAATAATAATGTAAGCATATCCTTATTTGAATATTGTATGCTTTATATAATAGATACAAGGTAAGATTATATTCAGTGGAGTGTCTGTAAGTATCGTCCTATAATAATTAACAAAGACACACACTCTCTAATATTCTAATCTAAAAATAATTAAAATCACATAAGCTTCCCTTAGTTAAAATAGACTTTCTGGTGAGGATATGTTATATACAGGTTCTTAGAAATGGACTGTTAAGATTCATTTTCTTCGTCTTCTTCTTATTCTTCATATTAATCCCACATTCATGAGGTGTCGCTGCTTTTTAACGAGTCTTCCATTCATATTTATCTTCAGTATCTTGCATCACAATTCCTTGCTTCTGCATATTATATAAGAAATTACACACACATTGATATATACATTGGTCCCAATCCCCCTTGTAAGAGAGGTGGCCAAGCCAAAGCACACAATCATCTGGAGTCATATATACCTCAGTCACTCCTCTTAGCTCCTTGGGGATGTAGGGTTGCCGCAATTCCCCCACCACCACCCTGCTTGGGCCATCTATAGGATATATGAACAAGGTTATCCGCCGGTAAGCCCGACATCCGTAGCTCATTGTTGTTTGAGATTAAAGCCAACCTTGTGTTGGCACGGGCCCTTGTCCAAAGGACGGTCCGACATCCGTAGCTCAGATCATCGTCACACCAACACTGACAACGTTGGTGACCTCAAAGCACAATGAAAGAAAATGTTTCCACTATGATTTTCTGTTTTATGTTGGTTATAATAGCAAGAAAGAAATTTTTCATTTCCAAAAATTAAATTTTCTGGATATGAAGTTTTTCCTTCAGTCTTGACAATAAATTTTAAATTCTCTTGAGCTTTTATGTGTTCTTATCGAAATAAAGTACCTGAAGTTACTGTTTAACATTATCCTCATGTATCTAATGAGTCGAACTCGAGATATTCTGGCACTATATCAACTGAACTGCTTAAAGGGGGATTATATATATATTTATACACTGCAAGAACAGCATTAACACTGCAAAGAAAAGCATTAACACTGCAATTACTCCGGCAGTAGCTTCATCAGTGATACCAATAATAACATCTACAAATACAACAATTGCAGCAAAAGCAATAGCAAATGGAAGAACAGTAATCACTACAATATCAACTACAGAAACAGCAATTATCAAAATAGCAACTACAGAAACAACAATTACTACAATAGCAACATCCGTATGGACATAATAACATCTACAATTACAACATTTACAGTAAAAGTAATTACTGCAATAGCAACTGCAGGCACAGCAGTCACTACCATAGCAGACGCAGGAACAGCAATGATTAAAGGAGCAACTACAGAAACAGCAGTTACATCAATAGCAGCAGCAGTAAGAACATCACATCCAACACTGGCCGAGCAAGAGGCAAACTTAGATAACCATTTCTACACCATTAAATATCATTCAATGAAACAGTATAACATGGACCTAACTTTCCAAATTATCACTTTGTTGACCCAAGCTCTTACATTGTGTCGAGATCAGAATTAGCTCTATAATAATTATTGAAATACACGGGTAACTAATTGTTAAAAGTTGGGAACATCGTGAGTTGAATATACAATCACGAAATGAACAACGTTTTCAGCCCTCAATTTATTTCAAACGTTGATTTTCCATGCTGCAGGGGAAAAAGGCGTATATTTAAGTACTTGTCCATTTGATATACGAGCTTGTATGTGTGTTCGCGTGCGTGTTTGTATATGTATGTATGTATGTATGTATGTTTGTATGTATGTATGTAGCATATCCGTCCTGAAATCTGCACGTAAAAATCCTTTTTCTTTCTATAATATTCTTCTCATTTACTTGTCCTTTCTCATTGCTGCCCTTTAGTTGATCAATACAGAACAATTACCAACTTATAGAGTTTTATTTAATCTGATAATCTTATAAATAAAGACCGAAATTGTTAAAGTCATTTATTTAGTTGCAATTGCAAAAACCGATCGAAAATTTTATATCTATATATAAGATTGTCAAGTAGAGTCTCTTCAGTTTGCGGAGATATGATCCTTACCTCGCAATCCAATAGGGTTTATTTTCCTATATTCTGAGGCATTGAGATACATCCTTTTTTATGTTAACAAAGATTGAGAATCAAATGTGTATACATCCTACGAATAAAACAGTCAAATGGGTCTAGAAACATGAGCGCTTAAGGCTTATTTTGCTTGAGTATTGATTAGAGGTTTACGTTCATAGAATTACAATTGGTATGGTGTAGAACTGAAAAATAAATTATGGCAATTTTTATTGCATTCATTTTATGCATATATCAAATAGAGATTGCAGGCGTTTGATATGCATATTTTTATTCATTTAAACTGTACACACAAAATTTAACAGTATAAATTGAATTTGTAATTAATCGAAATGTCGCTTCAAATGGATAATTGAATTAAAGATAGTTTCATTTTTTCATAGTTAAGATTAATTTTGCTTCTAAAGATATTCACTAGAGGGGAGAACAATGCAGTAGTGTATATTTGATTCTAGTTCAAAAAATACCGATATATGACAGACTATTCCAGAAGTAGTGTAAAAATATGCTCTTGGAAAAAAAAATGGAATGATCCGACGGGTATGTCCGCTTCATAGTTATCATCATCAAGCAATAACAAGATCTTTTGCAGTTCGTTAAAAACTAAATTTATATACTAATAAAAGAGTAAATCAATTTCTTTTCAAAGTATAACTGTTAACAAATCTCGAAAACATTAATATTGCTTTCACTTGTTTATTGATTGCCGAGTTACCGCCCACATATTCTTAGTGGCTTCGCCCAATGCTGAGTCTATCTTAGGTAAATTGAAGGAGTCCATTCCTGTTTAACCGGTGTGTTCATTTATCAGTTATAGCTGGAATTCTGGCCGTGACGTATGTCTGTTTGCCATTTTATGTCACTATAATTCCCCTTTCGAAATGGAGTGGGGCGCAGACAGGTACTTAGTTGTTACCTGACTGATTTTCACTAATAATTACAAATATTGTTAATTTATATTCCGACCTCGTAAGTCAGTACAGCAGGAATATTAAATAATAAAAATCAACGTGATATGAGTTTGTAAACACGATTAAGTGATGGTTATTGCAACATCTGGCTGCATGAATCACATGTTCAAGGCATAAGAGATCTGGGTTATATATCAATTGATCCACATTTAATTTCCGTCTCAATCTGTGACTCATTAACCTTCAGGATGTGAATAAGAGAGATTGTAAAAGTATGCTAAGTCTAAAGCTTTGGAAGATCACTACTTTTATTATCAATAATTTGTGAGTTAACCATGCTCTTGGAGAGAGCCAAAAGGTGGACAAATAATTGTTGAAAATTGTACCTTCCGTCAATTTATAGATATTAAGATTGTTGTTCCGGTTTTACGTCACGGACTCCCTTTTCTACCAAGGCCTAGGACGGTTGCCTTCTTGCGGAGGACTTGTTTTGGCAGATGTAGTCGTTACCCAGAGTGCATGCCCTTGCTAACCTCAGACTGTGACGGGGCGCGAACAGATAATGTAGGTTGTATTAATTACATAGTCTCTGTAGTTAAGGAAGTTTTATTATTATTATTATTATTATTATTATTATTATTATTATTATTATTATTATTATTATTATTATTATTATTATTATTATTATTATTATTATTATTATTATTATTATTATTATTATTATTATTATTATTATTATTATTATTATTATTATTATTTATTATTATCATTATTATTATTATTATTATTATTATTATTATTATTATTATTATTATTATTATTATTATTATTGTTGTTGTTGTTGTTATTGTTATTGTTGATGTGTTGTTGTTGTTGTTGTTGTTGTTGTTGTTGTTGTGCAGCAATAGTAGCATCATTAAACTACTAACTGGATTTTTTGTGCTAAGAGATATATCTTTTTTTTTTTTTGGATATATTATTCATTATTGGTATTGTTTCATATATTATGAGGATACGAGCTGAGAGTAAAAGGTGTGAGTAACACGGGTTCGATTCCTCCGCTGGGGGCGTTAGGAAGAGCATCCAGCCTTAATCCCAAAGTTCCAACATGCCTGCGTTCATACCTGGGTTTCATAAAGCGGTAAAAATATTGTTTTTCCAGTATTACTAACCAATACATTTATAGAATTAGCTTATGAAAATTATATAATCTGTGTAGTTATTTAAAACTGTGCATATGTGTCTCCTTGTCTCTTGGTTAAATTAGAGTAGTTAACTTAAAGTTTGTTGGGTTTTAGCCCTCCTATCAGAGGCATCGCCCTTACTCTGGCGGGCGTCAGCCGGTGCAAGCCCCAACCCCCAACTGTGGTGCCAAGCCACATCAGTAACCTCCCCAGTAAACAGCTTAAACTCTCGGTCTTGAACAGGAACCGATTTGTCGACCTCGGGAATGTGAGGCCAGCGCGATACCACTGTACTACAATTACGAAGGGAGGTGATAACTGAAGCTTAGGTTTTTTTTTTTTTAGTTTTATATACTTTTTTTTTTCATTTTCAATTAACGCGTTTTGGGGCAAAAGTAAACATTCACCATGATTTGTAGTACTTAGCAGATTTCGCGTCCATTGTTAATATTCTCAGGTGTATTTCCCACAAATAAAACATGTTTTGTCGTCAGGAAAAGTTTTATATCTGTAGCACTTCACAAGTGTCCTCTCCATGTCTTTCAACAGTTTAGGTTGGACCTCTGAGCAGACCAAACATCGTGTCCTGCACGTATTGGAAGAAGAAGAAGAAGCACAAAATGTAAACAATAAAGGGGGAGGATAGCTACGGTAGTCAGAATCTGAGCCCAGTTTGGTACAATTAAAAATGGTGATTATTAATATTTATGATTTTTGTAATGGACGTGTTGTAGTGTAATATAATATATAAAGTAGAAATTTATTAGGTTAGTATTTAATTACACTCCCACAACTAATGAAATGAAAAGCATTGATATTGCCGGAATCTAAATCCAAGTGCCAAAAAATAATTAAAATAAGTAGAGTTCAGTTATTGCAATTATCATTTCATTCTCCTATCTTGGGATGACCAAATCCCACAAACCTAACTTATCAGTAAATCTCATGAGATTTTTGGGGTGTGAATGTAAACCAATGCCGTATATTTTTTTCTCTTCCTTTTTGTTAAGTTTTCGCCCTTCTCAGCCAAACCTCATTAGAGTGCAGGTATTATGTACTTCCATTTTTGAAGAAATATTGTATTATATGCAATTTCAAAAGAAAAACAGTACCAACAAACACAAGAAATAGATGAAATGTCTCACTGGAGAATTATAGAAAAATTTCCCCCCAGTAGTTTTTGGTATGACTACCGTGATTTTCATGTTGAGAACACCCAAAACTCTCAATTTAGTGAATCTGCATAAGGTCCCTAAGTGGTGGTATTAGGAGTCATATCCCCAAGTTAGACTGGAGAATCTAGCCATTAAAGTCAGGAAAAGAAGTATGTACTCTTATTTATATAATATTAATTTCCTGGTAGACTATAATGTAATGACACTCATTTTATTAGACAAAATATAACTCTAAAAATTTAAATACAGTATATGTAAATCCAAAGACAAATAAAAAAAAATAAAACATATGTATACCAAATAATAAAACATGAAAGCTAGTGGTCTTTTCATTAATTATATGTATGTATGTATGTATATATTTGAACGAAATTTTGTTATGGCTTCCAGTAGATTTCATTTTTTTTCCAGGTGATTTATAATTCTTTATATTATGTATGCCACTAAGTTTAATAAAGAATTATAGATTCTCACAAGCACTCTTTTCCAGGATTTCATAACAGTGTTCAATACAACACTTAAACTACTAGAGAGAGAGAATAGAAAGACGGAGAAATCATCGATGATCTATTACGTCGATGCAAAGAAAAATGCAAAGGTAGTGACTCCTTTTATTTATAGCAGTGCTGCAGTCTTTTCTTAATATTACTTTATAATTATTTAAATGTATAATAATGAAATAATGCCATGTAATATTGTACCTGCATAATGAAAAGCTCTTTTAGGAGAGTGATTAAGAATGTATTTATTATTTAGCAAGGTGTTCTATTATTATTTGTTGTGAAATATATTTATGCCTTACATAAGCACATGGATTACGTTTTGTACGTCACTATTATTCCTCTTTTTGTTGCGGACACAGATAGATTGAAGCTGGACTTTTAAGGCTGGATGCTCTTTTAAATGCCCCACAGTGGGATCAATCACGGGTCTGTCACCTCCCAAGTCAAGCGTTCACCACTATGTTACCATGGTCCTCACCTTTCATAAACACAGTAGGATTGGAAAATCTTGTGCATTTCTCAATATGTTGTTCTTCCAAGCTTGCAGATGCCGAGTCTCTTTGCACTCTCCTTGAGTCAATTATTCAAGAAAATACAACAAAGGAGGACTTGCAGACAGCTCTTTCCTCTCATGGTCTACAAAAGGAACATGTATCACTTCTTGTCTCACAAGTATGTATAGCCCTAACTTATCTCATTATCTTATATCTTTGTGCATGTGCGTGTTTATGTATTTCTCATGTAACTGTTGTGTGAAACAAAATCCTAATTTTTTTCTGGGCCCTGTAAGATATGAACCGCAGATGAAAGGTTTATCAGCAGAATTATTATTAATTAAATTTTTTAATGAGTGTGACACAAGGACGGGTAGAGAAAATTGCCCTCATCGGATCTGGGAAGGAAGAAAACATAAAGCAAAGAGAAACAAAAATGGAGAATGTTGTGAATTGTCAGATGTGAAGGTAAAATAGGAGATGTGTAACGTATATAAAAAATCGGTGTTGAGGTAGGCTTAGGAAAAGAACCGTAACTGAAGGAACTCAGTATATAACTCATGTTTGAATCAAGAGTTGACTCACAAAATAATATATATATGCTCCACTTCTTCCAAGCATGTTACTCACCTTTTGTTATTGTACTGTTAACTAATCTATGTAAAGTTTGTAAATGCTTACAAAGTATTGAAAGACTCAAATTTTTTATGTATTTTTATACAGTATATTGTAATGATTTAAACATGGCTTTTGTGAGTCAGAAACTTTATTTTTTTTTAAAGCAACAATAATTTTTTTAATTTTTCAGTTAGAGCGACTGAAGGAGTTAGTTGCTAAAAGGAGGTCGTGCTTTGATTCAAGGGAAGAAGTTATTGATCTGCAGTGGAAATTTGGAGGTATTTCGTTGAAAACTTGATACTTGCTCTGAATAATTGCCCAAATTTGCAACTTTCTCATATATATTATCTTGATAACGGAACCTCTTCTATCTCTTCAGTTGTGAAGACTTTTGTATTCTATACATATTGAACATGACCAACCCAATGTTGTTGTTTTTTGTCGTTATTTATCACAACTTTTTCTATCTCTTTAAATTATCGTAGAACTGTATTGACTCTCTCTTGATATTCCAGTTGTAGCTGGCAGTAGTGTTGGGGAAGAAACTGGAAGAACCTTTGTGCAAGTGAAGTTATTGTCCCGTTCTCCAAACGGTGCCACATCTTCACGTCACATAGAAATGTCTCTTGAAAAATTTTATGATTTTTTACATCAGCTTGAGAAGGCTAAAGCAAGTTTAGAATACATTCGATATATGTAATGCTTTGTATAAATGTGGACTAGTTGTGTACGGTATTATCTTCAGATACCTATGATTGCAAAACCAATCAGAATAAATATTGCAGTTAACATGACTCTCACAAATACCAGTGGAATTACTGCTGTATTTTGCTATTGCTCTAGCAAGTATTGTCTCTGCATCCTTAATACTGATGAAGTTAATTGTTAAGTCAATTATGCAAAGTACTCTATGAGATATAATATACAAGACAGCAACTAACTGCTGTCACACTTATTTTACAAGTACTGTATACTTAATGGGAAGAGATAAACCAGCTGCAGTTGTCGGACCTCACACTAGAAAACCCTTGCCGACCTACCCTGTGGCTGAGCCAAGAAGGATATTGGGGTGGAGGAAATTTTGACAGCCCTTTACCCCAAGGTGCAAAGAGGACTGATCCCAGTATATTAGCTTCTGGTGTGTGTGTGTGCTTCGACTTGACCACCTCCTTGTAAGAGCGAATTGGAGCCATTATATATGAAATTTTAATGATTAATGGTAGATTGAGAAAAATTTTATTTGATAAACAGAGTTTATTTTTAAATATTATTTATTATTATCAATGTAGGGTCTTGCAATAAAATTTTTGTCAACAGCATTGTAAGTTATAGATCAAAGTACAAATTCTGTGAGGTAGTTAAGAACATAGGTAGTTTACCTTCCTTTTGTAGGCTGTATTATAAGAACTATTTTTTTCTTTAATTCGTTTATTAAAATTTTTATATGATAAGGAAATAAACAGCATACTTTAAGTATCATTGTTCGTGTATAACAGTTGTTTTGAGCAGCTTAATTTATTACTTATGAGCTAATCTGAATTACCTGTATGTAAGAGCTGGATTATATTTGTACATCACATTCCTGTATCTGCTTGTAAAAATATATGCACATAGCGATGCTACTTCATTTTCTTTGAAGAACTGATTTGGTGGCACTTGTGAATCATGGCATAAATTGTTTTGTCAAGGTATAGTAACTACTAGCAAGCGACTATATTGGTGCTGAAGTACACTGTATCCCCGATTTCTAACTTGCTCACAGTTAGAAATTAGTGTCAGATCCCAAACTGGGCTGAGAAAAGCAACTTGAGTGACCAATGTCATCACCCCAGTCTTGTCTTGGCTGACAAAACAAGTCGGTAAGTATAAATGGAAAGTAATCAGTTACAATCATTTTCTTCAAATTCCCATTCTCCAATATGTACGAACATACCTTCTTTTATGTATACTTTAAAATATAAATATGGGCGCGATATCCCTTCTTCCGTTCTTTCATATTAATTGTTTCTATACTATTCTCTGAAGACCATGGCACTACCTTTTCTACTCGATATTTTCTTGGTACGTCATTCGAAAATCTCTAAAGTGCTTTTAATGGCTTGCTTCCCTTGGTAAAGTCCATTCTGCATGTCTTATATAATCACTCCTCTTCCTATGTGTTAACTCTGAAGTTTCAATTAACTCCTCTTTCAATTCTCCTCAGGAAGAGAGGATATATTCAATATATTGGGGTTGTGGGTATCGTAGATCTCGTAAAGAAGCGTAACCCCAGGGTGGTCTAGGGTTATTCATATTTACAAAATATGTCATCTAAGCTAACATAACTTTACAGTTTACTAGGTTATTTACTTTACATGGGGTTCTGAGGATTACTTATCTTTACAAGATCCGATATCTTGTTATGCTTTATGTAACTTTATCAAATTAACAGCCTTCAGAATTTTTATACCAGATCTCTTAAAAGTCTTCAGTGTTGATTGTTTAATTATACTGATTATATTTAATATGAAAATGACCTATGGTCACAGCTAAGATATAAATAAAATACATATTTTAGTAACAACTCAAGCTGCTAAAACTGAAAGGGGAACGATGGAAAAATGCAACATTTAATGTCATTTATTTGCAAAGACTAGGTAAATATTATATTAAAGCAGAGAGTTGATACTTTAAAAATAATTACTCATATACTGTAAATACTTATTGGCCACCTTTTAAAATTACATTAACATAATTTTATGACATAGTGCTACTACCTTCCAGTTATTATAAAGCATCTTTTGTTACACTAAAGGGGCATCATTTACTTTCACACATCCAGTTGGAAAAATATCATAAATTTATTACAGTATTATATTTGGTTAGGTTAGTTCACCACTAGTTAAAAGACAAACTAATAATTGAAATTGTTAATTCTTTGTGGTTTTACTTGTTTTCATTTAGTTGGATCTAAGTTTATACCCGGTAAATAATTATCAAGCAAAAATTCTATAATTACCTTTTCCACTAACTATGATGAAAAGGAGTCAAACGAAACTGCAAAACGTTTAAAGATTTTCGAAAATATTGAAAAAACAATAATTTTCTATTTAAATTATTGCTTTCACACCCTTAAAAAAATGGCTGTGATTTTTATTTCGTTTTCAAATCAACGGTTCTAATATAATGCATGGTAAATTGGCTAATTGGGACATGAGCTGTGGTTTTTAATATTTCGTCAATTAGCAAGTCGTTTGGGGTATGAAAATAAGCATCAAGCCATTAAATATTATTCACTCGTTTCTTAACTTTGGGGTCAGCTAACCTATGAAATCCTAAGTTAATATAATTCAGTGATAATTACCAATTGTAGTTAGTGGCTCACGAGCCACGGTTTCGGCATCGGGTTCTTCCTCCAGTATGTGCAGTACACATACTAATATGTGAATGACCTCCATGCTTCAAAACTGAAAATATATAACATACCGCTAAGCTAAGTGAAGAAACGGAAGGAAGACACAAATCTATCTTAAAATTAGAGGAATAAATTTAGCTATTTCCAGTAAGGACAATTGCCCATTAGGACAAGGCCTTATAAGATGAATAAATTGCAACTTCTTCTTTCAGATGTGCAGAGAGGTAAGGAAACTTACCCTTAAGGACAAGACCAGAACTAAATAAGAAACCGAAAATGTGTCCCATTATAACATTAAAACAATATATATACTCAAGAAATAATGAATGAGAAGTTCATTGTAAGCAATTTATTATTTTATATTTGGTCAAGTTAGATAATATTATGAGCGATTGTCCTTAGGGATAATTGTTCTAAGAGGAGATTGTCCTAGAAATAATGCTTGAAACTATAATTTGTCAGATTTCAGATGTTCACCCACTCATTGTTTACGTGGAAGCGTTTGCTTCAAATTCCTTGTAAATTATGATGTAAAAATATTGCGTTTACAATATCAAAGTTAAATTATTATTGATTTAACAGCATAAGGTATTACTTTATATGTGGTCTTTTATGCTTACGAGCAGAATGACACATTATCTATAAATTTTTCTATAGAACGTTCTCATTACAAACTGTTGCCAAATTCATTAGAAAATTATTAATTTTTTAATAATAAATATAAATGTGGAAATTTATTAAAATTTGCCTTATGCCATGTTATCAGAATAATTGAAAATTATCTTTTGAATTTATCTAATATTAACTTTGATTTATTAATTATCGTATTTTAATTATTAAAATAATTAAAAAATGTCAATATTTTGTTATTTCCCTTGGTACATGCTTGACTCCAAATCAGCTGTTTCGAAGGTCACGTTTATAAGGATATAATTAGTTATATTTTCAGTGCATTTCCCTAATTGTTTTAACTTAATTGTGTTCACGGTAGAGTCCTGTGCGCGTAATTCCCCGTCTCCTAGTCAAATTCTTTATTTTCATTCGGTGACTCTTATCTCTTAAAATCTACAAATGCATTTAGAATTTACTATTTTTTCCCTCGAACTAATTAAATTCTGAACTATAATTGCTTTGTCTGTAGTTAATGACAGTTGTTGTGGTATAGAGTGAAGGTTCGCCTCGTGCATCTAAATTTACACATAAGTGTTTGGTTGTGTTTTATTTGTGTTTAAACTAGTATTTCTATTGTGAATCTGAAGTTGGCAACAAAATCCTTAGGTAAGCCTTGCTTTCAAGGCCATTTTATATCTTTGTAGTTTGCTTGATAGATAGTCTCTAATAATGTGCCCCAATATTTTGATATGTATCTGCTAACTAGAAATTTGTTACTATTGAAATATATCTTTACCTGATTCTGATTATGTTACTTCTGTCGCAAATATATCTATATATGTAGAATCTATAATTGCCCTTATAAAGGGAGTGGCTGACTCAAACCTAAAGAAACAACTTGACTCTTTGTGGAAGGAAATAACAAAAATGGGTCTTTCCAGTCGCTTTGCTTTGTTCCATCTAGTTGACTTTACAACACGCAGAATGCGTATGAGGTATTTTTGGCCCTTTCCTCAGGAACCAGCATTCACAGACCACCTCCCTTCAAATTTGAGACAATCATGCATGGCAAATTTGTCTTTAGAAAGCTGTATCTCTCGTGCTTCCATTCTGCTATGCAATGTAACCTAGATGTGTTTTTTGGTTTGGCCTAGAATGTAGCGAACTGTATTAATCACTATTGTTCAAGATGACAGTCTCTTCACAGTTAAGTTGTAGAGATTAGCGTTTTATCTGTGATATTTGACTCTATTTAGTATTGGATGATGTAAAATGCCTTTTTCCTTATACTTAAAGATTGCTTCTTCAAACATAGTTTAATTAAATTTATCAAGTTGCTTGTCCTGATTATACATCAAAATAGTTAATGTTGTTATTTGTCTAGGAGGAACGCATACTTATGAACAGCTTAGGCAAGACCAGTGAGGTGACCTTGCTTATTGCCTTTTACTTATTAATAGAAAAAAAGAAGTTTATTGGATTACAAACTCTACTTGTTTGTAGTAATGGAGAGATTTCTTATTGTAACTGTGCACTGCATAGTATCTTACTCTGACTTTGGTTTAAGCATTCAAGACTTATTATTAGCTATGAATACTTTTGTTAAGGGTATTCCTGAACTCTTGCCAGAAATACAATTTACAAATGTAGAACAATAATTCTGTGAAGTAGTATTTTAAATATTATAGTTTTTTCTTTTGCAGGATGAATTACACTCGATTCATAACAAGGGTGTCCCAGAATAGGCAACCCTCACTTATTCGAGAACTGAGTAAGTTTTCTTAATTGATAATGGACATCGGTTTCTTGAGAAGTTGTATGTATTTTTAGCATTCTGGAGTAAAATTGAACTAACCTTAGATAGCATCTGTTTGTATATTTTAGGTATATGTTTTATTTTTGCTTGTTTATAGATTGATATTGAATTTTTTTTTTCAATGATTGTTGAAGAATATTAATTATTGTGGGTGGAAGATGATCATGGAATTGGTTAAATAATATATGCTTTTATATTCTCTTTCTTATTTCAGCCAGTCTACTTACCGATGCATCGCCGGAGTTGGTATTTATGGCAGGGGGTCTACCCAATCCTCAGATGTTTCCGTTTCAAGCTGCATCTGTTACATTAAGAGACGGTCGAGCCCTCACCATTCACCCTGACCTCATGACTGATTGCCTTCAATATGGACCCACTCCTGGGTAAGTATTTGAATACAAAATTGACAAAAAGATAATGAAATATGATAGAATTAATGTCTTCTTACAATGCCTACTTATACCTTTTGAAGCAAGCAAAAGCTACAGAACTTCATTAGTCATTACATTCGTACATATACATATGCTTATTTAATGGCCGCAGTCCCCCCTTTCTAATGGGGTGGGCGACTCAGAGCAAACATTCACCAGAAGCTGATATAGTATGATCACCTCTCTTAGCTCTTATAGGGGAGAGCCTATTCTTGAAAGGTGAACTTGTAATTGTTGAGGAAATACTGTCCAAAGTAGCTGTCTGTTAAAAGTTAGAAGTTTTTTCAGGGGAACTGTAGTTAGTCATCAGAAAACACCTTGGAGTACAAGTGGATTTCAGGCCTTGTTATCTACAGAAGTAAATATTTCATTCTCTGTGATGTGGAACCAGATTTTCAATAATATGTTTACCTTTGGTACTGAGTATAGATAGTCTCCTACTTATGACTGGGTTTGGTTCATACAGATCGATAGTAGATCAGAACGGTCGTAAGTTGAATCATTAAATCAATGGAAAAATGGTAGATAGGAACAATAATGTAGTAAACATGAACAGCATGTGGTATTAAGTATTCATATGTGGATGTGTTTATTTGGTGAACTTAATTGAAATTTAGATATTCTTTTGTGAAATTATATTATATAGTTAGATTTGTTTTAGATAGATATTGAAATTCATAAACCTTTAAAATGGGAAAATTGCAGTACTATTTATGAGATCTTAGAGCTAATGAAAGTGTATAATTATGCTAATTAGATTTAATTAACATCTATATATACAGGTAAAACCAAGCATCATCCCTATATATTCATTTTTTTTCTACAACAATTCTTCATGGAATATAATATTCCCTCCCTTTTGTAGTCATATATGTACTGCCAGACGTCATTAATTGGAAAAGCACCGAAAAATATATGAATAGTATAATTCAGGCAGGTAAACAATGTATGCACAATATTCAGCATTTTCTGCGCTAGTCTTGTATCTGTTGCTCTTTCACTTGGTTGCAACGTATCATCGAGTTATTTGTATCCACAAATTTAAGTTCGCAGTCATCAAGACTGACTGCCAATTTATATCCCTCTTCCTACCACCATATGTCACATCAAATTCCTGCAGTGACCATTTTGCACAATATAATCAATCGA
Source organism: Halocaridina rubra (assembly GCA_037179515.1). Taxonomy (NCBI): domain Eukaryota; kingdom Metazoa; phylum Arthropoda; class Malacostraca; order Decapoda; family Atyidae; genus Halocaridina; species Halocaridina rubra. The sequence goes on along the minus strand of JAXCGZ010018099.1, from coordinate 10,807 downwards.
GCACATACGCTAATCTGCTCACATGTATATTTTAGTGACGGTTATTTTCACTTCTTTTTTCAGGTGTTTTCGCTTCATGAAGTCACCTCATTTTAAGTTTTGTTTGTCCATGAGTAACGTAATCAATAGTGTTTCCCTACTAACTGTGTAGTTTCCTTTGAACAGTTTAGGCTGAGGGACTCATGAGCTGACCAAGCTTCGTGTCCTGCGCATACCGATAAAGTAGAAGAAAAAATTTTCTTTGAATTGAATGAGCTAAAGTAAGCAGATAATAAGCCATACAAGTTTGTACTCTGCATATCTTGTTGATGAGGTGACCTTTTATGTCAGTTCCATTCCTATACCTTGTGCTGGCAGAATTTTAATTCAGTATTGAAGTTATCCTTCATTCTTCCGAGTAGTGGCCACCGTGGCAGAGTGGTAATGCTTACGACTTTGATTTGTCAGATTGTGGGTTTGAGACACACCATAGTCTGAGAGTAGAAAGGGCATTCACTCAGGGTAAAGGTCGTCTTTGTCAAAACCAGAGTCCTTCGCAAGACGGTATTGTCCCTTCCCTTAATAGAAAAATGAGTCCATGACTTAAAACTGATCACCTTCATTATTCCGAGTAGTAATCATCCAGTGAGACAGTCCACTAGTAGCTGTCAAGGTGGAAGAAATATACAAGATAATCTTTTTGTAATATTTTATTAGGTAGAGAAGAAGCATTTGTATTGCTCATATGTCCCAAGAGGTGACTGTTAGGAACAGGGGAATGGAGAATGTTTTTCCTTTCTAGAAATAGTCATGATATTTGAGGATATGTTGAAGCCCTAATTCTTCGATTCAGGTAGATATGATGTCTTATTTAAAGAAAATAGAATATTGTTACTGTTCTGATTATTATTATTATTATATTTATTATTATATCTCAGATTTGAAGTCGTGTTTGAGGGTGTTGGCTGACCTTCTCTCCTTCAATTAATTTTACTGCTGCAAAAAATTAATAGCAAATTGACTTTCATGTAGATACCCACCTCTTGTGAAGCAGTTGAAAAACCTGACACAGAAATTGCACGCACCTCCTCGATGGTCGGAATCCGATCTGATCGTAACCGCCGGGAGCCAGGACGGTCTCTGTAAAGCTCTGGAAATGATGATTGACCCTGGAGATTACATTGTGACTCAAGAACCTTGCTACACTGGCACGCTTTCCATTGTTAGTATATGCAAAATTGCTTTTATGCACTATATTTATTCTATGGATATTCTTGAATAAGTATATTTGCCATATAGCTTTATTCTACCCACCTAGAGATGATACCAAAGCCTTTATAACAATACTGTTTCTGTTTCCTCTGATTTTTTTAATTGATTAGTAATTTTGATGTTATTCAGGTTCTCCTAAGTAAAGATACCTTACATATGCAATTATTTATTAGTTTGGCATATCTTATGCAGAATATATTCTTTTAAATAATATTGTTTTGCCAGAACCTTATTTTCACAGCTATGTCTGGTGTCTTAATCAATAGAGAAACTTGTTATTATGTTCTGTGGTACAGTTCTTTTCCACTTATTTGATATTTGACCCTTATCACAGGATGAAGAGAGGACTCACTTTTCCTTTTTAGATAATCACTGTATATTTATGTTGTTTTTGTAACTATAACTGTATGTGCATTTCAGTTGTTAAATCACGTTATATACTATATTTGTAGTTGAATCCCTATAAACCTAAATACATACCGGTGAAGGGTGATCATGAAGGGATGGATCCATATGCGTTGAAGGAAGCTCTCTCTCAGTGGAATCCTGATGACATCAGGGATTTAGAAAGTGGTGTTCCTAAAGTAAGTAAACACAGTTTGTAATTTGTCTTTCAGAATGTATAACAGTAACTGTATGTTCATTTTTTTGTTGGAGAATACACATATACAGTGTAACTGTCTATCCCTTAAGCTATAACATGAACATACCTGGGAAAAATGAAATTTGGGAGATGACCTCACTCTACTAGAGGAGCGCTGTATATTGTAAGCTACTATACTTCCTCGGTGTCCCCTTGCTTGTCGTAAGACTTGACTAAGTGGAGTTGAGCAAGGGGACTGGGAATCCTCTGCATTTTCTCTTCCCAAAGAGTCAGAGTATTTTGCCTTGACTCAGCCACTTCCTTTGTAAGTGAAAAAATGACTAATGTATACTGTATTGATAGTTAGACTCTGTTTTTAGTTGATGTCTCCGTAAATCTTTTTTACTTTCTCCATTGTCTAATTTTGCTGAACACGAATTAATGTACTTTACCATTTTATATATTCTCTCTTATTTTATGAGCTAGCTTTTTGTGTGGCTGCCGTGGTCGGGTGCTAGCGTGCGCAACTGATTCGTCAGGTCGTTGGTTAGAGACCCTCCACGGTCCTAGGTAAGAAAGGGCATACACTCGGAGTAATGTCTGCACTGCCAAAACCAAAGTCCATCGAAAGAAGGCTCCATCCTAGCCCTTAATAGAAAAGGGAGTCCATGCATAAAACAGGATCATAATTTTGTGAGGTAGCTTTTGTTGTAATGAATGTGAATTTCCAGGATCAGAAATACAGGAAAGTTTTCTCATTACCCTGTTTTTGTAAATCAGTTACTTCAAAATACAGTTTGATATATAATTTACAGGTACTCTATATAAATCCAAATGCTTGCAACCCCACCGGTGTTTCTGTGAACGAGCAACGGCGCCGACAAATTTATGACATTGCTTCCGATTACAATTTAATCATATTAGAAGATGACCCTTACTACTTTGTACAATTTGGTGATATGAAGGTGAGATCAAACATTAAATTCTATAAGTTATGGCCTCTTTCAAGAATGGTATTTCACTCTCTCCCTCCATATCTCAAAATGGATATTAATGTCATTAATAGTATTGTTATTATTTTTATTAATGTATTTTGAATCCAGCATTTTTTTCAGGGGAAGGGGTAAAATTAACCAACTTTAGTGAGCGATATTTTGCATATAAGACCTGGGGATTTTTTTTTTAACCAGTTTGAGGGGGAAATAAGTCTTATACCTTCAGATACTCTTAATTTTTTGATTGAAGCTGAACTTTCTTGACCATATGTAATTGCATAAATATAATACAGTACTGTACTGAAAACCTTTTGAATTCTGTTAGTGATGGGAGCTATAATCACAGATAGTGCCATGATAAAATAGCTGGTAATTTTTATGAAAAAATTTCAATACAGTTTGTGATGTATGGTTTAAGACATCACTTCTGAGTGAAAGTTTATAATAATCCATATTGTTTCAGTTAGCGATAGTGTTTGTAAAGTATTGGATCTTGTAAAGATTGATAGCCCCCAGACACTGAATAACTTTGTATATTGTTAGCTAAGGTTATGTTACATTGTTAGGATAGGTCAGGTCAGGTTAGGTCCTTTTAGGTGACTTGTCTTGTAAATATGAATAACTTTAGAGCACCCTTAGGTTGCTTTTCTTCACAGCATGCAAAGTGTCTTTTTTCTTCATCATTTATTTTTTCTTAGGATTTTCCACCTAGTTTTCTGAGTATGGATACAGATGGCCGTGTCTTGAGATTTGATTCTTTTTCAAAAGTCCTTAGTTCAGGCATTCGTGTGGGCTACGTAACAGGACCAAAACCTCTAGTTCAGAGGATTGCATTGCACAAGCAAGTGTCTATTCTCCATGCGCCATCAATATCTCAGGTAACTGGAACTTTGCTGTAGTTGATATTCTTATATAATTTTGTTTTATATGTGACATCAGGACATGCAAAGAAAATTGTCCTCCTCGGGCCTGGAGAGACAAAACATAAAGCAAAGAGATACAGAGATGGGGATGGTTACGGCTTGTCAGATATGAAGGGATAGTAAGAGATGCGTAACAAACATTAAAAAATATTCGATGTTGATGTAGACTTAAAAAAAGAACTGTAAATGAAGGAAGACTTAAAATCGAGCTGTCCTAGACGGTCCTATTCAAGCCCAATTGTCCTTCGGTACTATAAGGGTTAAAGAATGGCCCAAGCACATGCCATAGTGATGATATACTCTTTGAAACACATTAAGGATGACTTAACTTCACACAACATCATAAGCCACCAACAGAACATACACGTCCTTCAACAACATAAGAATGATTTTAAACTTTGTGTAACGCAATGGAAAGTACTACAGTATTATACTACGACAGGTCTTGGTTAGTGAATTACTGAGGACATGGGGAGAGGAAGGATTTTTCAAGCATACGGAAGCGGTACAAGAATTCTATCGTGCACAGAGAGACAGTATGCTGGCTGCTGCGGATAAGCATCTGACCGGTCAGTGTTGGTTGTTCTGTCATCATTTTGCTGGAAACTAAAATATGACATAGTTATTGGTTTGTACTTTATTTCATCCTATGACAAACACTGGAGCATTAGAGTAAACCCCCAAAACTTTGATAACTCCATAAATGGGTAGATTAGGTTAGGTAATGTGACTTGCCTCGTAAATATAAATAACTAGGGCACCCTTGATTTACTTTTTTTTTTACAAGGTCTTAACATATATAGTCATAGGGTACTTTGTCTTAATTTTGTCACACTTCAGTAGTGTATTCCCTCCCATAATTTGAAAACACAAGATCCCTTAGTGTCTCAAGAATAATTTTACTTTTGTGCTAAATCCATTCTTTCATTGGCTAGATTGCTGCAGACAGCTACTTCGATCTTTCATTGAGATAATGCAGGGAGCTTTTATTTTATTTTCTATTTTACATAATTTAATAAACAAATTCATGCAGAGTCTCTTAAAATAAATATGACTAGATAATACCTACAACCATGACATAAACAATACTTACGTAATGAGAATCTTTTTATTATTTCATACAGTATATCTCTAACTTCTAATAAATTTCTAGTTACAAATCTCAAGTGTCTTCGTAATTATTCCTGATTCTGGATATCTTAACACAAGAGCAAAAATTAAGATATTGTAGAGAGGTTTTCGTTTTATGTTGCATATATATATATATATATATATATATATATATATATATATATATATATATATATATATATATATATATATATATATATATATATATATATATATATACTGTACTCATAAGTCTATATTTCCTAGGATTGTGTGAATGGGCTGTCCCTACAGGGGGCATGTTCCTCTGGCTCAAGGCAAGTTATATTTTATTTTTTTTAGTAGCAAACATTTGATTTTCATTTTCTAAGATTTCTTGTCATAAGTATATTGGCTGGTTTGCATCAGTGTTGCAAACATAAAAATTTATTGACAAGTGTATGTATTTCTTCTGAAATTAGTCTCATTAGGTATATAATCTGTGCATTTCTTTTCGGTCCTTTATTCTGTGCTCTGTGATAAATGTTGCCTTATTAGCACTCAAACAGTTGACTAATTTTGCTCTGCAATCAATGATGCCATATAAGCACTCAGAGAACTCATTATTGTATTATTGTCTCTTAAAAGTTTTTTATGTCCAGTAGTATGCATCCAGAAATCTTTGGTTTCATATTTATACTTTATTACAGAGCCATGTGATAATAAATGCTTTTATTGTTTACGAGTTGTTAAAAAACTAAGAGCGTGTACGTATACAATGACTGCAGTCCCTCTTGTAAGGGGGGTGGCAGAGTCAAAGCAGACACTTTTGCCAGTAACTAAAATACCATGATTGCTGCTCTTAACTCCTAAGGGATAAAGGGCCCTGAGTAATTTGAATTAAAATGTGTGTAGATTAACTATATTTACTACATTTACTCTTTCAGGTCCCAGCTGTTATAGACACGTGGGACATGATAATGAAGAGAGCACTTGAAAAGAATGTGATTTTGGTGCCTGGTAAAGCCTTTATGTGTGACCCGTCAACACCCTGTCAGTATATGAGGGCTGCTTTCTCTGTAATAACTCAGGAGAAAATGGATAAGGTTTGTCACAGTTGGAGTTTACCTTAATAGCTTAAAAGTTATTATATAAATGAGTTAGCTCAGAGTGTAGAAAAATTCTTTACCAACTCTACTTTTCTAGAATAATAACAATTAGCTTACTCTTTGAGACAATAACTTAATTCAAAGGAAAGTGTGGCTTCCGTGGGCGAGTGGTAATACTCATGGCTTTGATTCATCTGGTTGTAGGTTTGCAGCCTGCCACGGTCTGAGGTTAGAATTTGCACTCAGGGTAACAGTTGCACTTGCCAAAACCAAAGTTTTTTGCAAGGAAGCACCTTCCTAGCCCATAGTAGAAAAGGGAGTCCATGATGCAAAACTGATCACTAAATTCTAAGTAAAATGTAATAGTTTCTGTGAGTGAAGAATAAATTTTATAACATGTATGACCATCGCTCCATTTCAGGGACTGAAGAACTTATCAGAATTAATTCGAGAAGAAATTGAGCGGCAGCAGTCTTGATGTGCTCTTTCGAAGTCTTCTTGAACTGAGGATCAGTGGCTTTGGTGAGATGTACTATCTTATCTTGACCAGTTAGAATCATGTAATATAGAACTTCGAAACTTCAGTCTAGCTACCAGTAATGGAGACTTGTAATACACTTATATGTATCGCCTAATAAGAATTATTCGATATATGCTTCCAGAATATGAGTTCTGTGTAATAGTAGGTAATTAGTGTGTTTTACGATTTATTACTTTTTTGTGTCATACTAACTCCCTTATGGGGGTGGACACAGTGTGTGGCTGGGGATTTAAGGTTGGATGCCCTTTTTGACGCCCCACAGTATGATAAATGAAATGCGAATGAGTAGATTTTCCATATTACATGATTTTAATTCTGATGTTGTTAGGAGAGGGATTTATCTATTGAAGAAAAATTGCATCTGTTATTTTGAGATGTTTTGCATATTTAGAACTTCAAAATTTATAATAAATACTATAGATTATTTACTTTGTGGTGTATTTACAGTTCGCCATCCACTCCTAGGGTGTCCCGCTGCAATATAGTACAGGTACTTAAGAAACATCATAGATTCTTTTATCCAGTCTTTATTTGATAGTCTTGCATGTTATTGACGACATTATTAAAAGAATTCATTTATGCAGTAATTTTTTACTTTTTAAGGAAACGGTATCAGTTGTAAAGCATTAAAAATTTAATGCCATGTGATATTTTGAACAGAGTTCAAAATGCTATTTTTTATATATAAGCTTTTTCATTATATGAACGCTATTGAAGCAAATGTATATGTTAAGAAGCACATTTATCTTTTGAGATATATCTGAAAAAATTATTTCTCAAAACTTCCGATATTTAATTTCAATTTTGTTCAATATATTCATGATGTTTGCAATATTTTTGTAGTTGCTTAACTGATGTGAACAAACTGGTATCATTTACTCCTTGCTGGTACTGTCTGTATCTGATGATATTGTACATATGTAATGGCTTAGTAACTTGTGTATTTTTGTATTCTTACAAGTCATAGTTTTATTAAAGTTACATATCCAATAAAAGAGAGTGCTTATTGGAGGCGGGAAAGAAGGCATGAAAGAGAGAATCATATTACTGTGGGACTACAGAAATGATAAAGACCACAAGTACATACCTCAATCACTCTTCTTAGTTCCTAGGAGATAAATAGTTGCCACAATCCCATCCCCAGCATCCTGCTTGGGTCAACGATAATAGCACAGAAGAGTGAAAATCTTAAATCTGGAAAATCACTGAAGGCAAAACAAGATTGTTAGGAAAAACCTTTGTTAGCACAGTCATTTTTGGCAGTCCCTTGGAGTTTAAGGATAATGGCCTTTGCTTTGTCAATTTTGGATTTTTAGGTGGTTTATGAGTCAAGTTTTAGCTTAAGAAGCTCTTCTGCATTCAGGACAAAAAGTACCAGATGGCAGAAGGGGCCTTGGTTGTTGCCTGCCTCTCGGTCCGTATCGTTTCATCCAATTCTGTGCATCCGTTAGCTTCAATGTTGCTGCTCCTTCACAAATGATGGTTTAACAGTTTCGTATTCCTAGTATCAGTTTCCCAGTTTTTTATGTCGATGTCATATTTCTTCATATTACTTTCTCAATTTTATTCACAACATGCAACATACCGTTATTAGCAATGCTGCTCTACTATTCCTACAGTGCATTCCAGATGCCTATTATTCCTGCAGTGTATTCCAAATGTCTACTACTTCAGAGTATTCCAATTGACTACTACTCATGCAGTAGATTCCAAACGTCTACTACTCCTGCTGAGTATTCCAAATGTCTACTACTCCTGCAGACTATTTCAAATGTCTACTACTCCTGCTGAGTATTCCAAATGTCTGCTACTCCTAGAGGATCAAAAATTTCTACTACTATTGCAGTGGATCCCAAATTGTGCTACTACTGCAGTGTATTTTAAATGTGCTACTACTGCAGAGTATTCCAGTGTCTACTACCCCTGCAGAGTATTCCAGGTGTCTACGACTTCTCATATCCGAATATCTACTACAGTGTATTCCAATCTAAGATTAGTTTTACACACTTAGCTGACAACGTTAGCAAACATCACCAGAGTAACGCATCAATAACGGAGCTAATTATGTCCACATAGCTTGACGAATCTAAATACACTACTGTTTCATAGAAAACTGAATGCCCTTTTCCTCTGTCAGAACTCATTTATCCAAAGGTTACAGACATTAATAAACTGTATTGATATTTCACAGAATTTTGTTTTCACTGTGCAAATAGAGGCACTCAACATCTCTTGCAAAACTTGAAACACTGTGTTGATTACGTCCTCACAGACATTACTGGCATTAGCATATAACGTTAATATCACATAGTTTATCTAATATAACAAATTTCCAGAAAATTCAACTTTCCAGTCTAACTTTAAGAATCGCTTAAAAAATAATTAGTAGGAACCACTGTTAATGAAAAGGAATAAATGTAATGACTGTGAATACAACCAAGAGGACCACGTTAACGCAGTGGTCAGAGCACTTGACTCTGAAAGTAACAAACCCATGTTCAAGCCCACCATAGGGCGTTAAGAAGGGCACCCAGCCTTACCTTGCTCCAACTCGTCCATGTCTAGCCCCCAATTTAAATGGGGACTGATAGCGACAAATAAAATGGCATACATTTTGTGATCCTGACAGATATAGCAATCACAAAAGAGTCTGTTTTTGCTATAGCATTAATGATGTTGGTGTACAAGTTTTAATTTTTAATTAAGAACTACCATAGTGACAATTTATTCAAGTTGCATGAATATTACTAGTTATTTTGGTACTTTGAACTAAAAGAGATAAAAATGGAGTTTCATTCTTCAATGAAAACATGGGTTGTGAATACTTGTATATCTTCTTGACTATACTATAAGATATGTAAACTTACTGTACATTGTTTTATGTATGACAATATGTCCCTATTCAAATGGGGGTGGGCACATATTGGAGATATAAGAAGAATTGAGGCTGGATGCCCTTCATACTTCCCATGCTGGGATCGAACTCGCATCAGTTGCTTCCAGACTCGTGCACTCTACCTCTGAGCTCCTGCAGCCACCTATATCCAGTTACTCTCATAACCAGTAAATATTGTTTGATGAGATATAGTTGTGAAGTCACATAGAATGTTCTCTATTTACAAGATACTTTTTCCTTTTAAAGAAAAGGCACAACATGGATTCTTGAACACAATCAATAAATACATAATTCAATTAAACTGACAACTAGTTTAAATCAAGTCAATCTAACTCCTTCGACTCTTAACCTTTGATCTCAAGTGAACTTTATAAAGATACATAGTTTAAATAAACGTTAACCCATTTAATGATAAAAGAAAAGATAAATTTCAACATGCACACATTTCTCTACCTTTACTTTACATACAATATTCTATTCACTTCACATAGAACACTACAGGTTAGTACTGACCAACATTAAATATGGATACAATTCGAATTCATTTGGCATTATTGTTCCACTAATTCTAACAAAAAGTGTGTATATATATATATATATATATATATATATATATATATATATATATATATATATATATATATATATATATATATATATATATATATATATATATTTTTTTTTTTTTTTTTTTTTTTTTTTTTTTTAATACAATATGCCTTTGAGAAGCTATTTAAATTAACTGGAGTACCACTTCAATGTATTACATAAAATGCCATCCACACCCACAAGTTAGTCTTACGAAGATATAAACCCATACTACCCTACACAAATGAAAATTTTAAAAGATATCGAATGCGAGCCTGACTCTCCTTGTAGACGAGATATTCGCTCTGGTCAAAACCACTATGTTTCCACTCCTTTTGGGGCACTGGTGCCCCAGTTGGCACTATCACCTCTTTATCTTCTAGTGTAATCTTCTTGTCCTTCTTAGGGTCTGGAAAAAAGTATGAATAAATATATGGTTACTAAAATCCTGTGAATAATATATTTCTATTTGCAAATGATATTTCGTCTTTGGATTCAGAAATTAAGTCTACTTCACCTATTCCAATAAAATTTAAAGTTGATAATTCATAGTAAAACAAAGCTACTTTTTTATATTATAAATATATGATATTGTACCATTTCATTTTCAGAAAAAAAATATGGTCAAATCATATTTGACTTCATAATTAAGTCTCTAGAAGTATTTGCTCCTGACGAAAATTGTAGAAAATTTTATAGCTTCACCTGAATTAGCCAGGAATAGATCCAAAAACAATGCTCAGTTATAGTTTCTTCCCACAAAATGTCAAATTTTTGCTTTGACTCGGACACCCTCCTTAACAGGTGGATTATGGCTTTTGTATATAGATGC
>JAXCGZ010018098.1:17500-26717 GCA_037179515.1 Halocaridina rubra | reverse complement strand
GACTTGAATCTGGGACACAATTACTAAGCCAAGGCGCTACCAACTACACCACAGAAGGTCTAAAAGGGAAACAGACCTTACAGCTTATATCTGCTATACTAGGAATGAAAGCATGCTATCTGAATGCCACTATGTTCATACTACGGATTCTCCAACCTCACTCGTGGTTTCGTTTTTGCATGTAATTCAACTCCCAATCTAATTCGGGACCAACAATACTCAAATAAGCACATTACCATATGTGAAAACATGAATTATTTTTACCCTGAACGGGACTTGAACCTGGGTATATATATAAATATATATATATATATATATATATATATATATATATATATATATATATATATATATATATATATATATATATATATATATATGTTCCGTCACTGCCCTGGGTGTTCATTAAAATTTTGATGCAGCGCATCTAGTGGTCGGGTGGGGTATCAGCATCACCTCGTCTGCTGGTAGTGGAGTAACTGAATTCATGCATGTTTATTTCGGCTTATACGGAGTATGAGGTGCCAAATAGTGATATAAAATCATTTTAACTTGCATATTTCTTCAGTCCAAGTCAATATGGTCTTATTCTATATTTTGAGGGTGTTATTAGCTCTGCCTTTGAATATAATTTTTCAAACAGACAGTCCTTGATAACTTTTTTATTTTAGATCAATCACTATATTTACACACATGTAGTCAGGCAAAGTCCCCTAATTACTAACAACACGTGCCTTTAATGCTAATTCAAAAGTGAGAGTGTTCGAGGCATGTTTGGCTACTTGTGAATATGTGCGCTCTGACTCAGCCAATCCCTTTGCAAGGGGGATTGCGGCAATCGAATATGTACGTATTAGCAATATTGAATCATGTAATAAACTTGTTGAAAGCAGTAAAAATTCTAATTTATATATCTTCGCAGATCCAGATAAGATATGTCGCATACCAACCCTGGAAAACGTCAGCCAATTCCATCGACATTTTACGAAAAATTCTTATCCCTGTTCGGATTTGGTAAGCATGAATTCTCGCTTGCAACCACAAAATAAGGAAAATTCTTATCTCTGTTTGGATTTGGTAAGCATGAATTCTCGCTTGCAACCACAAAATAAGGAAAATTCTTATCTCTGTTGGGATTTGGTAAGCATTAATTCTCGCTTGCAACCACAAAATAAGGAAAATTCTTATCTCTGTTTGGATTTGGTAAGCATGAATTCTCGCTTGCAACCACAAAATAAGGAAAATTCTTATCTCTGTTTGGATTTGGTAAGCATTAATTCTCGCTTGCAACCACAAAATAAGGAAAATTCTTATCTCTGTTTGGATTTGGTAAGCATGAATTCTCGCTTGCAACCACAAAATAAGGAAAATTCTTATCTCTGTTGGGATTTGGTAAGCATTAATTCTCGCTTGCAACCACAAAATAAGGAAAATTCTTATCTCTGTTTGGATTTGGTAAGCATTAATTCTCGCTTGCAACCACAAAATAAGGAAAATTCTTATCTCTGTTGGGATTTGGTAAGCATTAATTCTCGCTTGCAACCACAAAATAAGGAAAATTCTTATCTCTGTTTGGATTTAGTAAGCATGAATTCTCGCTTGCAACCACAAAATAAGGAAAATTCTTATCTCTGTTGGGATTTGGTAAGCATGAATTCTCGCTTGCAACCACAAAATAAGGAAAATTCTTATCTCTGTTGGGATTTGGTAAGCATTAATTCTCGCTTGCAACCACAAAATAAGGAAAATTCTTATCTCTGTTTGGATTTGGTAAGCATTAATTCTCGCTTGCAACCACAAAATAAGGAAAATTCTTATCTCTGTTGGGATTTGGTAAGCATTAATTCTCGCTTGCAACCACAAAATAAGGAAAATTCTTATCTCTGTTTGGATTTGGTAAGCATTAATTCTCGCTTGCAACCACAAAATAAGGAAAATTCTTATCTCTGTTGGTATTTGGTAAGCATTAATTCTCGCTTGCAACCACAAAATAAGGAAAATTCTTATCTCTGTTTGGATTTGGTAAGCATGAATTCTCGCTTGCAACCACAAAATAAGGAAAATTCTTATCTCTGTTGGGATTTGGTAAGCATTAATTCTCGCTTGCAACCACAAAATAAGGAAAATTCTTATCTCTGTTTGGATTTGGTAAGCATTAATTCTCGCTTGCAACCACAAAATAAGGAAAATTCTTATCTCTGTTTGGATTTGGTAAGCATTAATTCTCGCTTGCAACCACAAAATAAGGAAAATTCTTATCTCTGTTGGGATTTGGTAAGCATTAATTCTCGCTTGCAACCACAAAATAAGGAAAATTCTTATCTCTGTTTGGATTTGGTAAGCATTAATTCTCGCTTGCAACCACAAAATAAGGAAAATTCTTATCTCTGTTTGGATTTGGTAAGCATGAATTCTCGCTTGCAACCACAAAATAAGGAAAATTCTTATCTCTGTTTGGATTTGGTAAGCATTAATTCTCGCTTGCAACCACAAAATAAGGAAAATTCTTATCTCTGTTGGGATTTGGTAAGCATTAATTCTCGCTTGCAACCACAAAATAAGGAAAATTCTTATCTCTGTTTGGATTTGGTAAGCATGAATTCTCGCTTGCAACCACAAAATAAGGAAAATTCTTATCTCTGTTTGGATTTGGTAAGCATTAATTCTCGCTTGCAACCACAAAATAAGGAAAATTCTTATCTCTGTTTGGATTTGGTAAGCATGAATTCTCGCTTGCAACCACAAAATAAGGAAAATTCTTATCTCTGTTGGGATTTGGTAAGCATTAATTCTCGCTTGCAACCACAAAATAAGGAAAATTCTTATCTCTGTTTGGATTTGGTAAGCATTAATTCTCCCTTGCAACCACAAAATAAGGAAAATTCTTATCTCTGTTTGGATTTGGTAAGCATGAATTCTCGCTTGCAACCACAAAATAAGGAAAATTCTTATCTCTGTTTGGATTTGGTAAGCATTAATTCTCGCTTGCAACCACAAAATAAGGAAAATTCTTATCTCTGTTTGGATTTGGTAAGCATGAATTCTCGCTTGCAACCACAAAATAAGGAAAATTCTTATCTCTGTTGGGATTTGGTAAGCATGAATTCTCGCTTGCAACCACAAAATAAGGAAAATTCTTATCTCTGTTGGGATTTGGTAAGCATTAATTCTCGCTTGCAACCACAAAATAAGGAAAATTCTTATCTCTGTTTGGATTTGGTAAGCATTAATTCTCGCTTGCAACCACAAAATAAGGAAAATTCTTATCTCTGTTGGGATTTGGTAAGCATTAATTCTCGCTTGCAACCACAAAATAAGGAAAATTCTTATCTCTGTTTGGATTTAGTAAGCATGAATTCTCGCTTGCAACCACAAAATAAGGAAAATTCTTATCTCTGTTGGGATTTGGTAAGCATGAATTCTCGCTTGCAACCACAAAATAAGGAAAATTCTTATCTCTGTTTGGATTTGGTAAGCATTAATTCTCGCTTGCAACCACAAAATAAGGAAAATTCTTATCTCTGTTTGGATTTGGTAAGCATTAATTCTCGCTTGCAACCACAAAATAAGGAAAATTCTTATCTCTGTTGGGATTTGGTAAGCATTAATTCTCGCTTGCAACCACAAAATAAGGAAAATTCTTATCTCTGTTTGGATTTGGTAAGCATTAATTCTCGCTTGCAACCACAAAATAAGGAAAATTCTTATCTCTGTTGGGATTTGGTAAGCATTAATTCTCGCTTGCAACCACAAAATAAGGAAAATTCTTATCTCTGTTTGGATTTGGTAAGCATGAATTCTCGCTTGCAACCACAAAATAAGGAAAATTCTTATCTCTGTTGGGATTTGGTAAGCATTAATTCTCGCTTGCAACCACAAAATAAGGAAAATTCTTATCTCTGTTTGGATTTGGTAAGCATTAATTCTCGCTTGCAACCACAAAATAAGGAAAATTCTTATCTCTGTTGGGATTTGGTAAGCATTAATTCTCGCTTGCAACCACAAAATAAGGAAAATTCTTATCTCTGTTGGGATTTGGTAAGCATTAATTCTCGCTTGCAACCACAAAATAAGGCAAATTCTTATCTCTGTTGGGATTTGGTAAGCATTAATTCTCGCTTGCAACCACAAAATAAGGAAAATTCTTATCTCTGTTGGGATTTGGTAAGCATTAATTCTCGCTTGCAACCACAAAATAATTAAAATTCTTATCTCTGTTTGGATTTGGTAAGCATGAATTCTCGCTTGCAACCACAAAATAAGGAAAATTCTTATCTCTGTTAGGATTTGGTAAGCATGAATTCTCGCTTGCAACCACAAAATAAGGAAAATTCTTATCTCTGTTTGGATTTGGTAAGCATGAATTCTCGCTTGCAACCACAAAATAAGGAAAATTCTTATCTCTGTTTGGATTTGGTAAGCATGAATTCTCGCTTGCAACCACAAAATAAGGAAAATTCTTATCTCTGTTTGGATTTGGTAAGCATGAATTCTCGCTTGCAACCACAAAATAAGGAAAATTCTTATCTCTGTTTGGATTTGGTAAGCATTAATTCTCGCTTGCAACCACAAAATAAGGAAAATTCTTATCTCTGTTTGGATTTGGTAAGCATGAATTCTCGCTTGCAACCACAAAATAAGGAAAATTCTTATCTCTGTTGGGATTTGGTAAGCATTAATTCTCGCTTGCAACCACAAAATAAGGAAAATTCTTATCTCTGTTGGGATTTGGTAAGCATTAATTCTCGCTTGCAACCACAAAATAAGGAAAATTCTTATCTCTGTTGGGATTTGGTAAGCATTAATTCTCGCTTGCAACCACAAAATAAGGAAAATTCTTATCTCTGTTGGGATTTGGTAAGCATGAATTCTCGCTTGCAACCACAAAATAAGGAAAATTCTTATCTCTGTTTGGATTTGGTAAGCATGAATTCTCGCTTGCAACCACAAAATAAGGAAAATTCTTATCTCTGTTTGGATTTGGTAAGCATGAATTCTCGCTTGCAACCACAAAATAAGGAAAATTCTTATCTCTGTTTGGATTTGGTAAGCATGAATACTCGCTTGCAACCACAAAATAAGGAAAATTCTTATCTCTGTTGGGATTTGGTAAGCATTAATTCTCGCTTGCAACCACAAAATAAGGAAAATTCTTATCTCTGTTGGGATTTGGTAAGCATTAATTCTCGCTTGCAACCACAAAATAAGGAAAATTCTTATCTCTGTTTGGATTTGGTAAGCATGAATTCTCGCTTGCAACCACAAAATAAGGAAAATTCTTATCTCTGTTGGGATTTGGTAAGCATTAATTCTCGCTTGCAACCACAAAATAAGGAAAATTCTTATCTCTGTTTGGATTTGGTAAGCATGAATACTCGCTTGCAACCACAAAATAAGGAAAATTCTTATCTCTGTTGGGATTTGGTAAGCATTAATTCTCGCTTGCAACCACAAAATAAGGAAAACGTGTGGATAATATTAGGTAACTGTTAAGTCTAATTCATGAACAGATAGGAACAGAATTTACTATCTTATGTTTCTAACTCATGAACAGATATAAACAAATCTATTAAACTGTTAAGTGTTTTCTCTTATTCATGGGCAGAAAATAAAAATAAAAAAATTCTAACTAAAGTATCTACTTCATGAAGAGATATGAACAATTTTGTTAACAATATGTAGTCATGAACAGAGATGAACACAAGAACACAATTTCTTAAGTGTCACAACTCATTCATGGATTCCAATGAACAGATACTAATTTTCATACATAAATCATTAACGGTTATGAACAAATTATAATAATTGTAATATCTAAGTAATGAACAGATATGAACAGGATAAATGTGATGAGTATTTTTGAATAAAAAGAGGAGACGATCAGGAGACGGGGAGTTACGAGTATAGGGATCTCTCCCGTAAGCACATTTTTGTCATTTTTTTCTAGGTTTTGAATTACAATTATTTCCCATATGGAGGTTGACATAGAGGATTGAGGCCGGGGAATTAAGACTAGGTGCCCTTCCTAACGCCCCGCCGCGGGCTCGAACATGGGTTCGTCACCTCCCGAATCGAGCATTCTACCACTGCGGCGGTCCCCTTATATGCCAACAACATCTGGCGTTTCCAGGTGGAAACCCATCCT
This sequence comes from Halocaridina rubra, assembly GCA_037179515.1. Taxonomy (NCBI): domain Eukaryota; kingdom Metazoa; phylum Arthropoda; class Malacostraca; order Decapoda; family Atyidae; genus Halocaridina; species Halocaridina rubra. The sequence goes on along the minus strand of JAXCGZ010018098.1, from coordinate 20,572 downwards.
AGTACTGACCAGACCCAAATGGGCTTAACCTAACTGATCAAACAAAAAGCAGCTTACCCACAAGGTATGGCAAAGCACATTTAGGTAATTACAATTAGGTAATCACACTCACACACACAAAATAGGTGTAGTCTTCAGGCATATGGACAAAGAAATGTTCAGAAATATTTATGTAACCCATGTGAGGCCAAAGCTTGAATATGCAGCCCTCTTTTGGAATGCACACTTGAAAAAGCATGTAGTTAAGTAGGAAAAAGTTCAAAGACATGCTACGAGACAAGTGCCAGAAATACGCAATCTCAGTTATGAGGAGAGGCTGAGGTATTTAGACTTACCATCACTAGAAGATAGAAGAATGAGGGGGAATATGGTGACGGTTTTTAAATTCCTTCATAATTATAACAGAGTGGATAGGGATCGATATTTTGATATGGCTAGCACTATAACTAGAGGTCATGGTATGAAGCATTGTAAAAATATATATATATATATATATATATATATATATATATATATATATATATATATATATATATATATATATATATATATATATATATATATATATATATATATATATATATATATATATATATATCTTTGCAGGATGATTGGAATTCGCTAAGCGAGGAGGTAGTTAATGCTAAGTTAATTCATAGTTTTAAAGACAAGTAATATAAGTATCACTAAGTACAAAAATGGAACCGAACCAGAAGACAGGGAGTTACGTGTTTCTTCGTCTATCTAATTTCCATAATTTCTCTAAATGTGTTTACGTAAAAGAGCCCTATGCTCGTACCTCCCCGTCTCCGGTCAGTTTTAATTATTTACTCATTAACACTCGTCATATCTATTCTTAAACCTATGAATGCTTGTTCCACAGGGCTCTGTTCTTTCACCTACTCTCTTCCTTCTCTTCATCAATGATCTTCTACAATCCCCATCTTCCTCTCTTCTTCATGCCTTTGCCGATGATTCTACCCTTCACTTTTCCTCCGCCTTTTCTTCACAACCTTCATCTGTTACTCGTAATCAATCTCGTATCACTCTTTCTTCTACTCTTAGCTCCGATTTGCAGAGAGTATCTGAATGGGGCACTCAAAACTTAGTTAAATTCAATGCCTCCAAGACACAGTTTCTGGCTATCTCTTTATCTTCTTCTCCTCCTGATAACCCTATTGGCTTCGAAACTAATGGAATTTATCCTCTTAACTCTATCAATATATTAGGAATCCATATAGCCTCTAACTTGTCTTGGAGGAATCACATAATCCAAATTTCTAAATCTTCATCCAAAAAATTGGGGGTTTTGTTTCGTTTTCGTTATTACTTTTCCTCATTGCAGTTACTTAAAATTTACAAAGGTCTTATCCGCCCCTGCTTAGAATACTGCTCACACATCTGGGGTGCTTCTTCCTTTACTTATCTTCTCGATAGGGTTGAATCTAAGGCAGTCAGACTCATTAATGATCCTTCTCTTACTTCTAACCTGGATTCTCTCTCTCTTCGACGTAAGGTATCTTCCCTTTCGCTTTTCTATCGCTACTACTTCCATCGCTGCTCTGATGAGTTGGCGAGTTGCATCCCTCCTCCACTGCCGAGGCCGCGTAACACTCGCCAAGCGGCCTCATCTCACAGGTACTGTGTGGAGATTTGTAGCTCGCGGATTGGTCGGTGCAGCGACTGCTTCTTCCCATCTACCTCCAGACTCTGGAACTCTCTTCCTCCTTCTGTCTTTCCTAATTCTTATGACCTTTCATCCTTCAAAATGCAGATCTATCGTCATCTCAGAGCCTAGTCCTCCATATCTCTGGGTCCTCTTTACTTTGACTGTTTTTTCCGTCTGTCGGTTTCCTTTGTGTGACATTACCTCATCTCTGCCTTGCCCTTAACCTTTTTCTTTTCCTTCGTCTTGGTATTTTCTCGTGCCCCGGCCTTTATTGACGAGGGCAGTTTCTGCCTGTCCCGGTGTCACACTCTTAAAAAAAAAAAAAAAAACTTCCTCACTTAGCGAATTCAATACTAAACTATTCATATACCGAATAAACTTGCAGCTCTTCCTTATTTTCTGCAAAGGAGTTTTCTGATGAAGTTTCAAACTATGATCTTTAGTACTAGAACCCCCCCCCCATGTCAAAATATCGCTCCCTATCCACTGTGTCAAAAATATGTTAGTAATCTATTATTATTATTATTATTAGTAGTAGTAGCAGTAGTAGTAGTAGTAGCAGTAGTAGTATTACTACAGCTACTGCTGTTATTTTTATTATTGTTATAATAATAATAATAATAATAATAATAATAATAATAATAATAATAATAATAATAATAAAAATAAAAATAATATTAATTATTATTATTGTCATTATTGAGATATATATATATATATATATATATATATATATATATATATATATATATATATATATATATATATATATATATATATATATATATATATATATATATATATATATATATATATATATATATACACACACTACCATTCTTTCTAGAAATTTTAACGACTAGGATAGATAGTTTAATTCCCCCCCCATTACGAAATGGGTTGATAATTTAAATTATTGTGTTCTTTTACATATGTACCTCCAGTAATTTCATTAGAGGCCAGAATACTATTTTTTTTTGGGTGAAAATAGACCGTACAGGCCAATCAGAGAAATAATCAAAGATTGACTCATAATGTTCGAGTGTCCGTTAGCTCAGTTGGTAGAGCGCCAGTCCCACTTGTATGTTTACAAGCTGGAAGTCACAGGTTCGAGTCCTGTACGGGCTACAAATTTTTTTTTCTTTTCTTGATTATATTAATTTCCATTTCTTTTACAAAGTCAATACAACTCGAGTTAAGACGTTCTGTTGTTTTCTTATCCCCTAGTCATGTACAGTCAGTATATATATATATATATATATATATATATATATATATATATATATATATATATATATATATATATATATATATATATATATATATATATATATATATATATATATATATATATATATATATATATATATATATATATATATATATATATATATATATATATA
>JAXCGZ010018098.1:0-15000 GCA_037179515.1 Halocaridina rubra | reverse complement strand
TTGAAGTACTGAATTTCATTAGCCACTTTTCTTACAACTCATGCAGACTATTCAGATCTTCCTGAAGTTCTCTACCATTGTTCTCGTTTTTTTTTACATTCTTCACAAGCTTTGCATCATCTGCAAACATATTCAAGAATGAATTTACAGACTCTGGTAGGTCACTTACATATACAAGGAACAAAAGTGGCCCTAAAACTGAACCCTGTGGAACTCCACTACTAACTCTTCTCCATTCAGACACTGAGTGTCTTACTCTAACCCTCTGTTCCCTTCCTTCTAAGTAAGTTTGTATCCATTCCAAAACATTTCCACCTATTCTAGCCATTGCTTGCAGCTTCCTAATAAGTCTCCCATGTGGAACAGTGTCAAACGCTTTCTGGAAGTCTAGCAATGTGTGCGTGTGTGTGTGTGTGTGTGTGTGTGTGTGTGTGTGTGTGTGTGTGTGTGTGTGTGTGTGTGTAATTACCTAATTGTGTTTACGGGAAAGAGCCCAAAGCTCGTATCTTCCCTTCTCCTTATCAGTTCCATTTTATACTTAGTCATACTTATCATACCTGTCCTTAAAACTGTGGATCGAGATATCATTAACTGCCTCCTCGCTTAGCCAATTCCAATTATCAACTACCCTTACACTGAAAAAGTATTTCCTTACATCCTGCAAAGAAGTTTTCTTACGAAGCTTCAAACTATGACCTCTAGGTCTAGAGCATGCCATATCAAAATATCGATCCCTATCCACTCTATCATAACCATGAAGGAAATCAAAGACTGTCTCCATATCCCCCATCAATCTTCTAGCTTCGAGTGATGGTAAGTCTAATTCCCTCAGCCTCTCATCATAACTGAGATTGCGTATTTCTGGCACCAGTTTCGTGGCATGTCTTTGAACTTTTTCAAGCTTAGCTATGTGCTTTTTCAAGTGTGGATTCCAAAAGGGGGCTGCATATTCGAGTTTTGGCCTTACATAGGTTACATAAATATTTCTGAACATTTCCTTGTCCATATGCCTGAAGGCTACCCTTACATTTGATAAGAATGCATATGCTGCCCTTACTATGCCATTTATATGTATTTCTGGAGACAAAGCTGCCAGTATGTTTACTCCTAGATATCTTTCATTTTCTGTCTCTTGAAGTTGTACTCCTGCCACCGAGTAGTCAAGTTTGGGCCTTCTTGCACTTGTACCCATTCTCATTACCTTACATTTTGAAGTATTGAATTTCATTAGCCACTTTTCTGACCACTCATGCAGACTATTTAGATCGTCCTGAAGTTCTCTACCATTGTTCTCGTTTTTTACTTTCTTCACAATCTTTGCATCATCTGCAAACATATTCATGAATGAATTTACAGACTCTGGTAGGTCATTTACATATACAAGGAACAAAAGTGGCCCTAAAACTGAACCCTGTGGAACTCCACTACTAACTCTTCTCCATTCAGACACTGAGTGTCTTACTCTAACCCTCTGTTCCCTTCCTTCTAAGTAAGTTTTTATCCATTCCAAGACATTTCCACTTATTCTAGCCATTGATTGCAGCTTCCTAATAAGTCTCCCATGTGGAACAGTGTCAAACGCTTTCTGGAAGTCTAGGAATATGCAATCTGCCCAGCCCTCTCTTTCCTGTAAGATTTGGCTTACCTCATCATAAAATTCTAATAAGTTTGTTACTGTTGATCTTCCTTCTCTGAAGCCATGTTGCCTCACTGACAAAAAGTTGAAGGATTCCAAGTGAAGAGAGATATGTTTCCTTAGTAGTTTCTCCATAAGTTTGCAAACTATGCTGGTCAAGGAAACTGGTCTATAGTTCAGAGCCGTATCCCTCCTTCCCTTTTTGAAGATAGGTATCACATTTGCTTGTTTCCAGCATCTTGGAATCTCCCCCGACTCCAGTGACTCCTTAAATATGATACTTAGTGCCACTGATATTGTGTTTGCGCATTTTTTAAGCGCATGAGGGGATATGTCATCAGGACCTGTAGCTTTATGAACATCTAAATCCATCAGCGCTTTGCATACCTCTGTGGCTGTAAGGTTGATGTTCTCTAATACTGGCCCTTGAGCTTCTATCACTGCAATCTGAGGGGGTGGGGTATTTTCTACTGTAAATACTGACTGAAACTCCTTGTTCAGTTCTTTGCAGATCTCTTCGTCCGTCTCAGTGATGCTTCCATCCGCTCTCTTTAGCCTTAAAACCTGTTCTTTTACCTTCAGTTTTCCTCTGATAAAGCTGTGGAAAAGCTTGGGATTTTCTTTAGCCTTCCTGGTGATGTCCCTCTCATAATCTCTCTCTGCCTCTCTCCTTTTACTTAGGTAGTCATTTCTTGCTCTTTTGTAGGTTTGCCAGGCATTTATGTTTTTTCTCCTCCTATACCTTTTCCAGCATTTGTCTCTCCACTCCTTAGCTCTTTTACACCCATTATCGAACCATTTCTCTCTGGCATGAATTACACCTACTTTGGTGACAGGTATGCAGCAATCTACTATCTTCCCATATTTCTCACAAAAGATGTCATACATTTCTTGTACAGATTTGTTGTAAAATAAGGTTCTCCAGTCAATAACTGCAAAAAGCTCATTCATTTTGATGTAATCTCCTTTCGGATAGTTCCTCCTCATGTCCTCAGTGCCTCTCCTCTCAGGAAGAATGTCTTCAATGATATACTCCATCAACAACACACAGTGGTCACTCTTTCCAATTGGTGGTTCATACTCAATATTTTCAATATCCAACACATTATCTGTGAACACTAGATCAAGTAGTGATGGCTCATCCCCACCCCTGGCTCTTGTTGGTTCCATTACATGTTGGTGTAGGAAATTCCCTTGTACGCAATCTAGGAATCTTGCCCCAAATGAGTCCTCACCACTGTGTGGGTCAAGATTTATCCAATCTATCTCTTTATGATTAAAGTCTCCCATAATCAAAATCCTACATTTTTTCTCCCGCGCCATGTTAACAACTGAGTTTATGACTTCAATCGTACCTATATGACTTTCCTCATAAATTTCAAGCCTATTTTGGTTCCTTGGTGGGTTGTATACAACAGTTATTATAATGCTCTCTGACCCAGTATTTATGCGAGCAACAAGAAATTCCCTGAACTCACTTTCTATAGCCAAGTTTATTTCTTCAACTTGAATCCTCTCACTTATGAGCAGTGCTATCCCTCCACCAGTCCTCTCAGATCTTTCGACCTTAGTATTCTGAAGCCCTTAGGAAAAACTGTGACACTGTTTATGTCCTCACTCAACTTAGTCTCTGTAATTGCTACTATATCTGCCTTACTGTTGTGAATCCTATCTTTTAATTCTACTGCCTTACCAGCTAATCCATCAGCATTTGTGTATAACAATCTTAATGAGGCCCCATCCCCTGATCTTCTGTCATTATCTTCTTTATCTCCCCTTTGTCTGGAAGTATTCTGTAACGAAAATTTTTCTTCTCTTCTTCATTTCTTTCATCATTTAACCTTCTTGCCTCTTGCAACAAGTTTTTGATCTTTCCCATCTCTTCCTGTGTTCTGTATCGTCTAATGAACACTTCTTTGCATTCTTGAAGGTCTTTTAGACTTTTTTTTCTCAACAATATTTCCCTACATGTCTCCCCTCTCTCAAAGGTTACTTTTGTTGGTCTCGGCTTTCCTTCCCTCGAATATTTACCTAGTTGGTGTATGTTTACAATATCCTCAGGACCACATACTACTCCAAGCTTTCTTATCAGGTCTACAACGTTAGCTTTATTTTCTTCAAGTCTCCCCTGCCATGTTGGCTCCTGGGATTCACTTATGCCTGAGATTACCACTGTCTTCTCCTTATCAAGTGCCTGTCTGATGAGTGGGTTTGCCCTTTCCATCACAACGTCTTTCATTTTTTCGATTACTGTCTCTTTATAGTCAACTGTATGTATGTATGTATGTATGTATGTATGTATGTATGTATGTATGTATGTATGTATGTATATATATATATATATATATATATATATATATATATATATATATATATATATATATATATATATATATATATATATATATATATATATATATATATACCAAAGCCTTAATCCTCCCTTATAAGGGGAGTGGCTGAGTCAAAGTATAAACCTTTACTGTTTGTAGGAGGAAAATACTAAGAGGGGATTCCCAGTCCCCTTGCTCCACCCACTTAATCAACTTACAGTATACCACACACAGGAGAGCACAGAGGATATATTCTTGGCCCCCATTGGGGGACAAATACATAATTAATTCTTAATATTTTATATTTCTGTACAAAATTGTATATATGTGTAATGACTATTTTTAAAATTCTTACTGTGATAATCATTTGCTAAATTATTACGTGCTGTACTTTTAATGACTGCCTTGGCCGAGTGGTAACACACTACTTTGATTTGTCAGGTCGTGTGTGTGAAGCTCGCCACTGTCTGAGGTTAGAAAGGGCATTCACTCTGGGTATTAGTTGCACTTGCCATAACCATTGTCCTTTGCAAGAAAGCACCATCCTAGCCCTTAATAAAAAAAGGAACTCTGTGATGTAAAACCAATTTCATCACCCTTTGGGCACAATGGTAGGGCAGTGGTTAGAGCTCTTGACTTTGGAGATGACATTCCCATACTCGAGCCCACCATGGGGTATTAGGAAGGGCATCCCTTCTTAATTCCTCAGCTCCAACTTGTCTGAGTCCACCCCCCATTATGGGATTTAATAGTAACACAAAATGGCAATAACAACAACAAAGGCTGAACAGTAGTTGTATATAAGCCATCCTCTTTACATGGGTGTTTGCTGCCTTTACTAAGATAGTTTATACCAAGTAGAGTACTGTTGCTTTGTCAAAGATTTGTTAAAATTTGAAAATTGGGATATACTGTATTTTGATTAATTTACTTTTTTCAAATCTTGATATAAAGTTAGATATTATGTAATAATAAGATAATGTCCTTTGCTGTTTTATGTGTCACAGTTATTCCTCATTAAGGAGGTGGACACAGATTGGATCTGGGGAATTAAGGCTGGATGACCTTCCTAATGCCGCTCGGGCAGCTCAATTGTAGGTCTGTTTCTTCCCTAGTTGAGTGCTCTAACCGCTACGCTACCACTGGCACCAGTGATAAGTAGATCACATTTGATTGTTAATTTCTTTGTGTTTTTCTCTTAATGTTATAAAGCAAGAGTAAGTAAAAATTTCTGGCCTATTGACACTCAGCACTAGTGTTGAAAAATGTTTAATTTATACCTTGCATTGGAACTCCCGGTCATCAACTTCCCCAGTGAATGACCCAAGTAGGGTGATTGGGTAAAAATTGTAGCAGCCTTTTATCCCCAAGGAGCTAAAAGGAATAGTCGAGGTATATTTACTTCTTGTGATTGTTTGTTTTTATCGGTCACTCCCCTTACAAGGGAAATTGCTGCATTTATGTATGTTTGTACATATGTATCTCATTGACAGGAATTATCATCATCATCTGGTAGTGATGACATCACTCTCTGCGAGGAGAGCGACACCTTATCTGGTCTTCCGGAGCCGAGACTCCTATTGGGTCCTCGAGTAGCAAAAATAGACTTATGCGATGGCGTCTTGAATTCCGTGGAAGAGATGAGCCTTATACATCACACAGATACCAACACCACCTCCACAGAATCGTCCGATCTGGCTAATCCGAGTCTCACACAGTTTTCTCTGGATGAAGATGGTAGAATTCTACCGTATGTGTCATTTGATGAATATTACCAGGCCATTGATGAGGCCAAAGCTGCTGGCCTTATCAATGAGTCTCAGTTACATATGTATAAATAGAGATGAGTAAGTACAGTAAAACTCTTATAATTTGTTTTTACTGCTGTTGTTTTATGCTAAATAATGCATAATTTAGAGTAACTCTGTAACACTTACCAAAGTTTGAGCATTAATTTTAGCAAGGTTGGGGCATTGGATCATCAGTAGAAAATATATCTCATTGCTTGTATGAAAGTCAGGCCAGAATTCATAGGAAGTTAGGACTTGTGATTGGTTTTGAGTTTCTTGTTGTAATACAGTGTACGTTTGCAGCCACCGCAGGGCATTAATCAGGGTGCAGCTCCAATCTGTGTGTGCCTTCCATTGTAAGTTAGGGATTGATAATGACTTGTAAAATGGCAAACAAACAATGCATTGAAATGTACATGTTTTTATGTGGAATGTGAAGATACTTTTGAAATGCATAAAAAGCTGCTAAAGTTTTGGGTTAGAAATGCTATGAAAAAGAGGAGAACAGCATAGAAGATACCTAATACCCTTTATAATTATATGATCATGGCCTCTAATATCAGTTTCCTCTGTGATACCCTGTACATAAATGTGAATTCTCTCATAATGCTTATTTTAGTATTTAGAATAAAAACGGTTTTTTACTCATCTTTATGTGATCCAGGCATAGAATATATAATTGTTACACTTTCCTTTATGAACTCACTTGATTTTCTTTATAGTAGTAACAAAGGACCCCCCAGCCATTCTTCACAAATGCAGTATAGAGAAAAATGACCTGTAAAGCCTTTCAATTTCTCTTTGAATAGTTCAAGTAAATGTCTTCCAAATAGTAACATGTACAAATATTTTATATTTGATACTTGACATAGTTACTGCCTTTCCTTCTTTTGCACTAATTATGCATTATATCACACTCGTTTCCGAGCCCTTTCGTGGTTTTGTTATTTAGGGTTTTAATTAAATTGCATTTCAGTTTAGCATCACTTGTTATAAACGTAGTTCTGGCAGATGTCGAGTAATTTTTATCAATTAACTTATGTCTGATGCTGTGATTCGGCTTTCTTGTGGGAACTCTCCTCAAGAGTATGTTACAGCAAAAGAGGCTTCAGCTTTGGAATTGGATGAATTGGCTTCTGGTGAGTCTTTGTCTGTATTTTGACTTTGGCACCCCCCTTACCGGGGAATTGTGGCCATTATATATGTATGTATTTAGTATTACATGATTTCGGTGTTCTACTCTTCTTGCTGGTGAGAAAAAGAAATCGTGAAGATTCTTCTAGGAATTGGTAGTGAGGGCTGAGAGACTTAGAGATGTTTGGATATCGAATTGAGAAAGTGAAGTGTCTTAGAGAAAATTAAGGAGACGAATGAGAGTTTGAGATGTTGTCAAGCCAGAAAAAGAACGGCGAGTGGAACAGAGATAACTAAGCTGGTGTGGAATAGTAAAGAGAACTTATAGGGTAGGTTCACTGTGTATGTGAAGCCTTAGGAAGGAGGAGCAAGGACAGGATATGTGATCACTGGAAGTCTTCTCATCCACTATGGTAAGAATTTTTGTGCTGGCACAAACAGATGTCATTTAGTGATGCCAAACTGCTTTAAGGGATTAGGTTAAAACCTGGGAATATTAAGGCCTGGCACACTCCTTGCTTTGACTTTGTATTGTTGTTGCTGCCTTGCGTAATTTGGCAGCAGTGGATAATATGTATAGAGAAATGTATATTCAGGAGGATTTATATATGACTAGTCTTGCCATATGACAGTATTGTGTCTTGAAAACTAATAACCTAAGTTGCATACATCTTTTTGCTTTTATTTTTGTGAGTTCTGATTTACATTTAGCTTTAGCACTTTGTATTTAAAGGATATATAAGTTTGATTTTCTAATATTATGTGTTATCGGAGACGGATATATATTCTGGAAGTGGCACTGAGAGAAGTATGGAAATTGGGGAACAGACACTACTGTTTTTACGTTAGTGTCATTGCAAGAATTTTGTGTGTATGTGTAGGGGGGGTAACACCCACTGCCTTAATTTTGCTGAATAACTTATAAGTAGGTAATTTGGGGTAAAGTAAACTAAGGAAATTGTACACTGTACATGTTTTGCTGGCTCATTGCTTTTATTTATGTATTGCTTTGATAATGATTCGTTTAGAGTTGTATGATCTTAATATACACCATTGTAGATAAAGCATATTCATATATTTATATTCTATAAAAAAATAATTTTGACTTTCTTATGGTTAATCTTTGTATATTTTTAGTATTCAGAAAATAATGAAATCTGTAGTTGAAAATTTTGTATTGTTGTTGCTGCCTTGCGTAATTTGGCAGCAGTGGATAATATGTATAGAGAAATGTATATTCAGGAGGATTTATATATGACTAGTCTTGCCATATGACAGTATTGTGTCTTGAAAACTAATAACCTAAGTTGCATACATCTTTTTGCTTTTATTTTTGTGAGTTCTGATTTACATTTAGCTTTAGCACTTTGTATTTAAAGGATATATAAGTTTGATTTTCTAATATTATGTGTGTTATCGGAGACGGATATATATTCTGGAAGTGGCACTGAGAGAAGTATGGAAATTGGGGAACAGACACTACTGTTTTTACGTCAGTGTCATTGCAAGAATTTTGTGTGTATGTGTAGGGGGGGTAACACCCACCGCCTTAATTTTGCTGAATAACTTATAAGTAGGTAATTTGGGGTAAAGTAAACTAAGGAAATCGTACACTGTACATGTTTTGCTGGCTCATTGCTTTTATTTATGTATTGCTTTGATAATGATTCGTTTAGAGTTGTATGATCTTAATATACACCATTGTAGATAAAGCATATTCATATATTTATATTCTATAAAAAAATAATTTTGACTTTCTTATGGTTAATCTTTGTATATTTTTAGTATTCAGAAAATAATGAAATCTGTAGTTGAAAAGTGTGTTATTTAGCCATCATAATTAGTATTATTATCGAGGATGATGAGACAAAAAATTTTATCCTTTTGTATCCTACGTGCAATAGGGGGCTGCAGTAATGCAGTGCTAGATTGTTGAACTCGGAAAGTAACAAGCCTGACTAACGAGGCTTTGATTCTGCCCTGGGGCTTTAAGAAGGGTATCCAGGCTTAATTCCTAAAGCTCCAACATGTCTGTATCCTCCCCCATTCGAATAGGGACTAATTGTCAAATTAACAAAAAAAATCCTTGTAGTAGGGGACTAAGAGGACTAGGGGCCTACAATGATAATCTTTTCCATTATTAATTTTCTCTTAATGGAAAGTGATTGATGGAAAAGGTAGGATGGTCAACATATTATAAAGCCCCAATACTTCAGACCTTTTGTTACAATCATGGCCACCCTTATGGTTCAGCTAGATGTTGTGTTTTATTTGAAAAAATTTACTAATATTATCCTTCTTTTTGAGTTCTTATGAAAAAATGATTTGCCTAGCCCTATTCTTGAGTCAATAGAGCTTCAGAGGAGTAAATTTCACTACAAGAAAACTTTGGTGCAAAGTTTTTTTTAAATGATAGAGGAATAGTGTCAGTATTGCCAAGGCCCGAGATGCTGCAACCAAGGACTTGACCCAAGTAAGACAAATAAAGGATAACTATGGAGTAGTTCTAGCAGAAGAGGATGAAATAAAAAGCAGATGGGAAACTTATTTTGAAGGATTACTAAATGAAGAGAATCCAAGAGCAGTATTTGAAGATGGACTTCCAAATGAAGCAGTTACAACAACAGTGGCTAGAAGAGAGGTAGACTGGGCAGTAAGGAAAATGAAAAATGGAAAGGCAGCAGGACCTGATAAGATACCAATGGAGGTATGGAAGAGTCTTGGAGAGGAAGGCATAGATATCTTGTGGTACTTAATGCAAAAGATCTTTAGGCAGGAAAAGATGCCAGAGGAATGGAGAGGAAGCTTAATCATCCCAGTCTATAAATGGAAGGGAGACATTCAGGAGTGTGGAAACTATAGAGGTATAAAGTTGTTAAGTTATACTATGAAGATATGGGAGAGGATCATAGAGAGGAGACTCAGAGAGGTAACGACAATTGGGGATGAACAGTTTGGCTTCATGCTTGGAAGAGGGACAGTGGATGCCATATTTTCCTTGAGAAAAATGATGGAAAAGCATAGGGAGAAACAGAAAGGACTGCATATGGTCTTTATTGACCTTGAAAAAGCATATGATCGAGTACCACGTCAAGAGGTGTTGAGGTGTATTAGACAAAAGGGAGACCCCGAGAAATATGTAAGAATCATCCAAGATATGTATGAGAGGGCAGAGGCAAATGTTAAGAGCAGTGTGGGCTTGACGAAAAGTCTCTCAGTAAATGTTGGTCTGCATCAAGGGTCTGCTTTGAATCCATATCTATTTGATCTGGTCTTGGATGTAGTAACCCAAGGTATTAGAGATCAGTCTTCATGGTGTATGCTCTATGCAGATGACATTGTGCTGTGTAGCAACAGACAAGAGGTAGTGGAGGAGAAGCTTGAGGAGTGGAGAAGAGTGATGGAGGATAGAGGACTGAAAATCAGCAGGAAGAAGACAGAGTACTTGAGGTTGAGAGATGATGAGGATGGGGAGGTCAATATGCAGGGGAAGGTGTTGAAAAAGAGTTGAAAAGTTCAAGTATTTGGGATCAACAGTAGCAGAGGATGGTGACCTAGAGTTAGAAATAACCCACAGAATACAAGCAGGATGGAAGAACTGGAAGAAAGTGTCTGGGGTGCTGTGCGACAGGAGAATAGGGGTTAAGTTGAGGGGTAAAGTGCATAAGACAGTTGTGAGACCTGCAATGATGTATGGAGCAGAGACATGGGCAATAAAGAAGACAAAAGAGAAAAAACTGGTCGTTAGGAGGGATGAACAGTATGTTGGGAGGAGGGTGATGGAAATGGATATACAGGGTAGGAGAATGAGAGGGACCAAAGTGTAGGTGGATAGATTGCATCAATGATGACCTGGGGTCTAAAGGTTTGTTGGGTGATGAGGTATGGGACAGAAACAAATGGAGAAAACTGGCCAGAAACATCGACCCCACATAAAAGTGGGAAAAGATGTAGATGAAGAAGATTGCAATGCTTGTCTGAGAGCACTATTGAATATGGTCATTGGATTTAAGAATTATTTAAAATGTCATCATTAATTGCTGTTTTTAAAATGTCATCGTAAATTGCTTTTTTGATATCGGGTGAATTGGTTATCAGAATGTAACAACGCATACTCATCGTGGTTAATGAAATCTCTTAATCTAAAGCATAGTTGACCTTGAGAGTATAATAGTTTTATCTTTTAATTAAGTGATAGGTGAGTATACATTTTATTATACTATTTTTTTTATAACAGTTTTTCCTGTTTTGTGTCTATTTTCTTAAAGTGAAATGCCGTAATCAGCTGATGTCAGCAGCGTAGCCAGAATTGTACTAAAAGCCTTGAGGTACTAATGCTTCAACATGTTATGCCCACCGTCACTTTTTCTACCAATACCCTTTGGAAGGGGGTTGGCAGAGTCAAAGGACACTCTGCAGAAACTAATATAATTCGATCACTCCTCTTAGCCCCTTTGATGATAAAGGGTTGCCCCATTTTCCTCCTTCCCCCAGCTTGGGTCAACTTCAGGGTAAGTGGGCAAGGATCTGCTGTGAGGCAGAGGTGGTTTGCCAGCTCTTCGCTCCTGTATCCCTATTTGTAAGTTTTTGTTACTACATATTGGGAAAACTTGTGCGGTATTATTCAGGGATAAATGCATATTATATAGGAATATATTTTCTTCATAATGTAATGCAGAGAGATATTTAGGATATTTAAAAAAAATTATTGTATCATATATAGGTAGAGAAATTTATTTTATGTATATACAAAAAATTATGGTGCAAATTTATTCCGCAGTACATATTTGATCTAGAAATGCTTTTCCACAGTTACTGACAAAAAGCAACTTACAATTGAGGAAATATTATGAGTATATATTATTTATAATCATTAAAATTGTGATGCTAAATGTAAATTCCATACTTTGAAAAGTACATTATGAGGATTTTTTTTTTTAAGTTCCATTTTGGTTGCATCCTACACTGTGTTCTTTTTCTCTAGAACACCCCTAGAAGGCCAGTAGCAAATCGAAGTGTTGTATATAGCATGGCGAGTGTCCCAAGGTATCCAAACATTCCATTCATACGTTTTTTAGGATCTGGAAGAAAAGTAAAGCATATTTAAGAGAATGGGGACTGCAGTAGCGCATGGATTAGAGCACTCGACTCGCAAAGTTACAAACCTGTGTTTGAGCTTTCTGCAGGGCATTAGAAAAGGCAGTTTGCATTTAGACTGGAGAGTTGTAAAGCACTTTGTTGAGTCAAGATCTGGTAATATTTTGTAATTGGTTTCATGTCATGGACTCCTTTTCTAATAAGGGATAGGACGGTACGTTCTTGTGAAGGACTCTGGTTTTGGCAGGTGTGATAGTTACCCTGAGTGAATACCCTTTCTAACCTCAGACCATGGCAGACCGCATATCCTCTACCTGATGACTCAGGCTCCTCCACGGTAATCTTAAAAAGCTATCTATAAATTCCTATACCATTACAAGGTTGTAATTTGTAGCTTGTAAATTAACCAATCGTGCTAAAACTAACCTCCAGTGTAATAGCCAAGAGCGTAAAAGATTCTTCCAATGCACCAAATAGCTCCTGCTGCTGCAGTAACAATTGGGTTATAAAGTCCACCAATGAGAAGAAGTGCTAGAAATTGTGGGTAGTTTTCAAGCCTGAAAATAATATTAAAGTACAGAGTAGATATTCATATATTATATAAGAAATCATAAAAAAATGCCTATATAAATAGCTCTCACAAGCATGACAAGAACACTGTTAGCATAGGTATGGAAGTATATTTTCTCTATGAATATTTGTGTTCTTTAATCTTGCGCCAGAACATCTGTGTAGTATTTCCTCAACTTCATAATCATATATGTTGAAATTTTGACTGCTTTAGATTTATGTATCAATGCTGAATTACAAAAAAAATGACATGCATGGGTCACGGTAGATCATTGGTTAGAACTCTCAACTTGGGACACGAGAAACCCGTGTTTAAGCAACCGTGGGGCATTAGGAAGGGTACCCAGCCTTAATTCCTAAACTCCAACCTGTCTGCCTGTCCTTGAACCCCTTTGCCTTTTCATCACTTAAAATATGCAAGAATTACAGGAATGGAATTCTTACTCACTT
Organism: Halocaridina rubra; assembly: GCA_037179515.1. NCBI lineage: Eukaryota > Metazoa > Arthropoda > Malacostraca > Decapoda > Atyidae > Halocaridina > Halocaridina rubra. Next base: position 1,990 of record JAXCGZ010018098.1, on the reverse strand, counting down.
AGAACATGCAAGGATTACAGGAACAGAATTCTTAATCACTTAGAACAAATAAGAATTACAGTAGTTGACTTCTCAATCACTTAGAACATACAAAGATAACAGGAGTGGAATCCACTTAGAACATACAAGGATTACAGGAGTGAAATTTTTAATCACTTAGAACAGACAAGGATTATAGGAGTGGAATTCTGGAACACTTAGAACCAGCAAGGATTACAAGAGTGGAATTCTTAATTACCTACAGCACACAAGGATTACAGTAATTGAATTCTCATAGACTTAGAAAATGCAAGGTTTATGTGTGGAGGCGTGGAATTCATAATCACATAACATACAAGGATTAAATGACTGGAATGTCGTAGTCAGTCTCTTTCTATGACATTCCTTGCATACAAGGACAGGTCACATTTCCACCTCAAGGAAAAACCAAAAGATTTAATGTTAATAACTTACGTATTCTGGTGCGCTCGTTGGTAGCAGTTAAATGCTTCGTTAGTAGGGCTGTACATCGTTGGGTATTTAACATTGTGCCGTTTTCTAGCAAATGCAACCTGAAATTATTAATAGCACACCATAAATCACTAGGAAATTTTCTGAGGAGTGTTAACATAAAAAAGACAGCCGTTATGACTAACTTTTCTTTATTTGGTGCTTGTTTGCATTCTGTGGTGCTGTTACATACATACATATATGAACACTAGAATCCCCCTGTAAGGGGATGCCAAGTCAAAAGACATTCACCAAAATCTAATTTGGCTCCATCACTCCTCGTAGCTCCTTATGAAAGACCTTATCGTTTATGCAAGTTTTCTCTGTTCTATCTAAGCAGATTAATAATAAGTTGCAAGAGAGTTTCAAAAAGCAATAAAATAATGGTAAGATGTACATAGGCTGGCACATATAGAAATAAAATTATGTAGTGTAAAGTAGCAGGTACATACACTGCAACCAATTTTTTCATATTTTAAAATTAATTGTTAAATGTAGCTGAACACACTTAACAGCATGGTATGGATGAAGATGGTATTTTTATTTCCTTTATAATAATATATATACCATTAAGTATTACTGCACCACATATACCAACAACACAACATAGACTCCTTAAGAGCTCTAAGGAAAAGTCTGGGATCGGCTTAGGCTTTCCTTAGGGACTTAGATCTGTTCAGTCAGGCAGCTTAGGGAAAAACAACTATATATTCATAGATGTCTGTATATAATTCTTCATTTTTATATATAATACTCAACCAGAAGTGACGATATATATCAAGCAAGTGAACATACCTTTTCCGCTTTCCAGAAGAGCATGAACATTGAAAAAATGGCTACCAATACACAGTAGCCATAGCCAGGAGGAACGTCCACGGAAACCATGTTGATTTCTAAAAAGAAAATTTATATTCATTAGGCTTGTTTACTGAATTTGTCGAAATTAAGATAATCCAATTTATTTCAGTATTGGAGTATAGGTAAAATATGTATTGAGAGAGATGAGACATGTGAAAAGTAATGCAGATACTATATATTATGTGGATATAATATTGCCAGATTTATATACATACCTCCTTGAGCCTTCTGTTGTTGTCTAAAGCTTACTGACTGCTTATCAAGTTAGAGAGATATATTTATCTCTTGGAAATGATAAGAGAATACACTAAATTAAGTTGCCTCATTATAATATATTGTGGATTATTTACAGTAGGATAAGTAGACCAGTGGGTTACGAAAGTGAAAACAAATTAAGAATACTGTACAAGAAAAAGATGTAGTGATACAAAAATTGTAATCCATTTTGCATTTTCCAATGGAAAAAGCTGCTTGTAATATTATCTCTGTACTGTACTTGTTGACGATCATATAAATTTTGTAGTTTTTTTTTTGGAATGTTAAGTTCAGAGATCATGTTCTCTGCACTAGATTTCTCTCTCTCTCTCTCTCTCTCTCTCTCTCTCTCTCTCTCTCTCTCTCTCTCTCTCTCTCTCTCTCTTTC
>JAXCGZ010018097.1:15000-25000 GCA_037179515.1 Halocaridina rubra | reverse complement strand
TGTGCTAAGAAAATAATAATAATAATAATAATAATAATAATAATAATAATAATAATAATAATAATAATAATAATAATAATAATAATAATAATAATAATAATAATAATAATAATAATAATAATAATAATAGTAATAATAAATATGATATTAATAATGAAAATAATAATAATAATAATGTTGGCAGTATGTATATGTTGCCATTCAGTATAGCCTTGTTGTATTTTGTAGTTGTACTTCACTGTCGTGTTTATAGTTGTCATATAAGACATTTCTTATTCTCTATGCAACTGGCTAAATCTCACTTGTGCAAGGTGATAGATATGCAATGATACGTAACACTTAATTTAATGAGATGCTACATAGTTTCTCTAGGCCTCAATGCCTCCGTCCCTTTAATATAATGCTATTTGTATTTGAGCCCACAATACACTACTTTCCCCGCTTGTTGTCTGACCCTTTTTATAACCTCGGGTCAGGCACTTGGCCATGCCTCCACCAATAGGATTTTAATAGAAGGGGGAACACACCATAACCTATGGTGTGGGGGCACATAAACAATGCCAGTTTTCCCTTCCATTTGAGCGTGGTCTCAGAGAACAGAGAAGCCATGAGGACTTCTAGCTTGCACATGGGGGACTCATGGGTTTGACCTATATGTCACTCCCTACAGCCCAATTCTGAAATAGGTTTTTTTCTGGTTAAGCATTAAAACATAAAGGATGGCTATCATCTGTTAATTACATGTTATTCTGGACCATAAACAGAGCATAATTGTCTAAGTGGATTACTTTTCTGCATTACATATCAAAATTTCCTTATGCTCCTTAATACATACTAAAGTTTCCTGAAAATGTTTTCATTGTCCAGGTTACACTCAATATATAAAGACTATTTGATTTCCAAAAAAGACAAACAAAAGAAAAATATATTTTCACAACACTCATTCTAATTAAAGAATTTTAATTAGGAAATAAAAATGGTCTAATTAAGTATTCACAATTACATTATGTAACTATCAATGAGTGACAAAATAACTATTAGTTTATTACAGTAAAGAGAAAATAAACATTTTCATCTATACACTTTAATAGCAAAACGAAAATAATACAAAAATGGTTATGGTATCCCAGTAACATAAAATACAGTTTACAAGTAAAAAAGATCTAAAAATACTCATCAATGAAAGAGAGATTATTATAGTACTTAATCAAAGCACAAATACTGTTTGTAAATGACAGTTATCTGATAATGTTCATAACTGAGTCATTGACACTTACTATATTAAAACTAGGGTAACTATTTTTCTTATATCTATATACTACTTCTAGGGGAGGCGTTGAGGCTTTCTTAACTTAAATCTTATGATCTAAAATGAACTCAGGCTTGATATTTGGAAAAAAAGTATGATAATGTACATGGTTTCACTGTGGGGAATTTTCAGTTTCCCTTGTTATGCTTTATTCTATGGGAAATGTCTTTCTCTCACTTTCTTTAATTTTATTAGGAGTTTTCCATATCCTTTTTTATTTCCATCTAAATCTTTCACTTCTTTTGCCTTCCCCTTTGTTCCCATATGGAGTCCCTCCTTTTTGGGGTATCGCTAGGTACTGGGCCCAACCCACGCCTTGTTCAGTCATCCCCAACGTCTGCACTGTAAGATAGGTCAGGGTTGTAACAAAGAATGACCCATAAACTTATGTCGGGGGGCCATCAGACATTGGAAGAGTGCAGATATCTCCATTTTGCATGCCTCCTACCCCCCCCCCTATGATTCGACTTTTGAGGTGGTCCTAACACCACTTCTCCTCTCAAGACACCTATCCCCCAGATGTGCATCTCCCTCACAAACTCAAATTCTGCAATTAGAATAGCCTGTAGTAGATTCTAGAACCGGAAAATAGAGCCTAATGTGGCTATTAGAAATACAGGATACACTAGATATCACCTCTGGGTACGAACACTGGCCAAAAGTAAGCACACAAAGAGGATACTGTGCATCCTTGTATCTGTACGCGTTTGCAATCTCTCCAAAGGGTAAAAGGGACTAAATATTTAAATTGCAGGTCGGGTCTGCCTGAAAATAGAGTAGTAGTTGTAAATATTTGTTTACACCATTTAGATCTTTATTACAAGATACTTAGGACATAGCTGAGTAACTGATTGAGTATATCTACAAGATATTAATGCTATAGATATAAAAAAGAAAAGTCATGAAATTCTAAGAACAGCCACTAAAGAAATACTCTTATTAACAGTGACTACAGTAACACAATGGTAAGAATTCAAAATAAAAATGCTAACAATTGTATTACTACTGATAATATGATGAAAATAATAATTAGCAAGAAGGACAATGGAGTGATAGCAACAACAACAACCATAATAATAATAATAATAATAATAATAATAATAATAATAATAATAATAATAATAATAATAATAATAATAATAATAATAATAATAATAATAATAATAATAATAATAATAATAATAATAAATGAATAATAATAATAATAATAATAATAATAATAATAATAATAATAATAATAATAATAATAATAATAATAATAATAATAATAATAACAATAATAATAATAATAATAATAATAATAATAATAATAATAATAATAATAATAATAATAATAATTCTATCTATCTATCTTGGCTGTTTCCCCCTTTAATTGGGGGGTAGCCGACATCAAAGAAAGAAAACAATAAGGGGATTACTTTGCTCTATAAGCAATGACGAGGGAGCTAGCGATCGTTCAGATGGCACTGCTGGAGTGCCACAGCCCATCCTCCCTGCTCTTCCACAACCTGTGTCGCTTCACAACTGCCAACTCCTCCTACTGCCCCTACCACAGGGCTACCTCTGTAAGATGCAGCCCAGTGGTAACAGCAGATGCCCATCAGAGCTGCGTCACAATCGCTTGCCACTCATTCCTATTCCTAGCACACTTGCTTGTTTCCCTCACATCCACCCTCCTATCATTCAGGGCTCTCCTTACTCCATCCATCCATCCAAACCTAGGCCTCCCTCTAGCATTTCTCCCATCAACTCTCGCATTCATCACCTTTTTCAGCAGACTTTCATCATCCATCCTTTCCACATGGCAAAACCATCTCAGAACATTCATATCTACTCTGTTTGCAATTTCTCTCCTCACACCCGTTCTTGCTCTTACCACTTCATTCCTAACCCTATCCAACAGAGATACACCAATCATACTCCTCAGGCATTTCATCTCAAACACATTTAGCTTCCGTCTCTCACTTACTTTCATACCTCATACAAAATTTTCTTAACATTCATTTCCTACCCTCTATTCTGCATCACTCCTTTCAACGCACCCAACACTTTACATCCTTCATTCACTCTGTGACACACATCTGCTTCCACTCCACCATTTGCAGCTATAACCGAGCCTAAATACTTAAACTGATCAATTTCCTCAAGTGTCTCTCCATTCAACATAACATTCACTCCAGCACCATCCTCATTTCTTGTACACCTCATAACCTTACTCTTTCCCACATTCTCTCGCAACGTCCTTCTCTCACACACCATTCCAAATTCTGACACTAACTGACACAGCTTTTCCTCTGAATCTTCTAAGACCACAGTATCATCTGCAAACAGCAACTGATTCAGCTCCCACTCGTTATCATCCCTATCTACCATTCTCAAACCTCGACCATGCACTCGCTCATTCACCTCTCTTACAACTCCATCAATATACAAATTGAACAGCCATGGTGACATCACACATCCCTGTCTAAATCCCACACTCACTGGAAACCACTCACTCACTTCATTCCCTATCCTAACACAAGCTCTACTGCCTTCATACAAACTCTTCACTGCATACAACAATTTACCATTAATTCCATATAAGCTCAAAACATTCCACATTGCCTCTATATGGACTCTATCATATGCTTTCTCCAGATCCAAAAATGCAAAATACACATCCTTACCCTTTGCTAAATATTTCTCACATAACTGCCTAACTATAAAAACCTGATCTATAGAACCTCTACCTCTCCTAATGCCACTCTGCACTTCCACGATCACATTTTCTGTCTTATCCCCAATCCTATTAGCCAGTATCCTACCATACACTTTTCCTACCACACTCAACAAACTTATGCCCCTAAAATTACTGCATTCATACACTTCTCCCTTACCTTTGCATAGTGGCACTATACAAGCAAACACCCATTCCACTGGCACCATTGACAACATAAAGCATAAATTAAACACTCTCACTAACCATTCCAATGCAGTCTCACGCCCTTCTTTCAACATCTCCGCTCTCATACCATCCATTCCAGGTGTCTTACCTGCTTTCGCTTTATACAATGCCCTTTTCTCCTCCTCTCTTGTAATCTCTCTCTCATTTTCATCTCCCATTACTGGCACTTGAACACCCCTCACTGCCATTACAGCTGCCTCCCTATCTTCCTCAACATTCAGCAAGCACTCAAAATATTCTGCCCATCTTTTCCTTGCATCGGTCCCTCTTAACATCTGTCCATTCACATCTTTCACTGTCTCTTCCATCCTCAATCCACCCTTCCTTACTCTCTTCACTTCTTTCCAAAACTTCTTTTTATTCTCCTCATATGACCTACTAAAATCCTGTCCCCACCTAACATTTGTCAACCTCTTCTCTTCCTCTACCTTCCACTTGGTTTCCACATTTTTCTCCCTATATCTTTCATACTTCTCCCTACTTTTACACTGCAGCCATTCCTCAAAAGCCCTCTTTTTCTCTTCCACCTTCATTTTCACCCCTTCATTCCACCACTCACTGCCCCTCCTCATGCCAACTCCAACAAACCTCTTTCCACACATATCACTTCCATGTCCCACAAAACATTCTTTCATCAACCCCCATTCCTCCTCTAACTCCCCAACTTCTCTTTCTTTCACCTTGTCATATGCCACTCTCAACCTGTCCTGATATTCCTGTCTCTTCTCTGGCTTTTTCAACTCTTCCACCTTCACTTTTTCCCTTCTACATCCCCCCACTCTATTTCCCCACTCTTTTGCTACTACCACTTTTGCTTCAACCAAAAAATGATCAGACATCCCAGCAGCCACACCCGTAAATGCATGCACATCTTTCACTCTACCAATCATGCTCTTTGCTACCAACACATAATCCATCAATGCTCTTTCTTTCACTCTTCCATTTGCCACTCTCATCCATAGATACTTACTTATTAACTTCTTCTTGAAAAAACTATTACCTATCACCAACTCTTGCTCCACACACATATCTAACAGTCTCTCGCCACTCTCATTCCCACCTGGTACCCCATACTTTCCTACAACACCTTCTACCTCTCCATCACCAACTCTGGCATTCAAATCACCCAACACAACTACATAGTTCCTTCTACTCAGACCATCCACACACCTACTTAACTCATTCCAGAATTCATCCCGCTCTTCCTCGCTTCTCTCATATCCTGCCCCATACACACTAACAAAAGCCCAGCATTCGCTACCTATCCTAGCCTTAACCCACATTACCCTAGAGGATACTTCTTTTAATTCCACTACCTTATTTACCATCCATTCACTCAGCAATAATGCCACACCTTCTCTCGCTCTCCCTCTTTCAACCCCAGACACCCTACCTGTCACATCACCAAATGCCACTTCTCCTTTTCCTTTCATCTTAGTCTCACACAATGCCAATGCATCCATCCTCCTCTTACCAAACATATATCCAATCTCACATCTTTTGCTCTCTGTCATACTACAACCACGCACATTTAGACACCCCAAAACTAGAGTTTGGGGAGAAGTTATTCTCCCCTCTACTCCCCTTCTTCTTTGACGTCTTGCAGGAGGTTAATAATAATAATTATAATAAAAAAAATATGAATAGCAGTAAATAATAAGTGATAATAGCACTTTGAGGCAAGATCAAAAGTTCTGTAATTGTATTTCATAATAATACTCATTTTAAAGTAACTTCTTTTGATCAGTTTCTTTTACCATTTTTGAAGTCTTGCTGTCACAATATATAGCAGCATAGCCACCAACCTCCCTGATGCTTGGTTTAGCTGTGGTAGTTCAAATATCCTTTAGAGACAGTTGAAATATGTCGCAGACAAACTCGCTGTTACTACTCAATTCAAATATTGTTTTTTTCTGTGTAACATTAATATGCAAAAACTCATCAAGAGTAATGGAGCTAGGTCACATTTATCATCTGGTAACTTATCAAAAAAAAAAAAAATCAACAATCAAAATACTCAAAGTCAACATCTAAAATAAACTTGGCTTCATGCATTCAATTGCTAATAAATATATAGAGGAAAGGTTCATCTCACTTTTACAATAATTGTATTTGGCAAAACAAATGGGCCAAGTTGGATTAATGGACAATCACCTTATCTCTGGAACCAGTTGCTCAAACCACATCGAATTTCCTAAAATTTACGCAATTTTGACTCTAATGCCACGACTTAACACTTATTAGCTAAGCAGGATAACGCCAAAAACACAGATTTACTTTCATACATTCCTTCAATATTAAGGAACTAATACCCCGAAAAGCAGAGTAAAAAATAATAATAACAGAACGCCTAATCTTGCACATAATCCTAAAGAATTGGTGAATCGCTTACTGTTAAGTAATTTCTGAACATAAAAATAACATAGCTTGCTGTCTTTACTCTTTTGTTCTGTCTCTCACTCACTCTTCACTCATGGGCCCTGTCTCTCTCTTTCGAAGAGAATTTGAGCTAAATTATTTTTCTAAAAATAAAGAAATTTATATAATCGCTGTAGGGGCCTTTTTATGACCTGCCTTTCTGTCTAAATATACAAAGAAACAACAATAACTACCCTTCACTCCATGTCCATTACTAGTATTTCCTGCGAATTGATCTTTTGTTAAGCTTTCTGTAAAGGAAAATATTGTTTTCTAGCATCTTTGAAAAAAAAAGATAATATTAATTTAGTACAGATTAAGGTAACGTGATTCATAAATCCATTCTTTTTCTGTTGAAGTACACACTCACCATAAGTCAAACACACCTCAGAGTGGAATTTAAACAAAATGCTACATACATTTTTAACAATTACCGTCAATAAAATATGGAACTATATCTTGAAAAGCTTAGCAAGCACTGTAATTAAAATATATTTCACACTAAAAGCTGATATTTCAAGAAACTTTTTAATTTATTGAACTCTTTTTATACAATCATGAACAATTATTATTTCTTAACAAACGATATAAAAGGACATAAATATCATTAGCTTAATTTCATATTCAACGCTCTGAGAATCTCCAATTATCTTAATTAGATCATTAATAATTAAACATTGTACATTGAATAATTATTTGCAGATAAGCTTCGCAACTCGTTAATATCTATCTTTTAGATATATTCCAACTATCATATGAAGCCTATATCCACTTCTTAACATTAAAAATATGAAAAAAGTGTATCATTTCATGCAGTAATAGACTTTAAAAAAATAATATTTCATTTGCAACAGTAAGAGAATAATCTTTCCTTTAGAATCACATTTTGCTTGAGTTTCATAATCTCTTAAAAACTTGCAATTAATTTTTTTTTTTCTGTGAACTCAAAATAAGTTTTTTGTTTTTCTCCTGAGTTTTTGCCCACACAACAGATCACCTTGGCAGACAGAAAAGGTTCTGAAACCTTTTTTATACATATGTGGTGAACACTCTAGTCCTTTACTGGCCCAAACTAAAGAACTAGGCAACATGTATCCGAGACTCCGCTCCCTCTCTCAGAATCAATACACCTTGCATACTATTTTTTAGGGAGTCAAACATCTCAAAAATATTTTGAGGGCATCAGGTTTTATATCTTCTAGGAATAGCCCAGGAATCTTTAGTATGTAATGGCCTGTATTTAAATTTTAAGGGTCCGGTGAGCATATATTAAATGAATGGTCTATGCTACTTACACTAGGCTACTGGGATAAAAATTACACATTATATATAAAATATCATATAATGTAATAGAAAACAATTTATAATTGGCATACAAAAAGTAAAAATAAATAATAACTTGGATTATATCAAATGACACTTTGTCCTTCAAAAATATATTGCTGCAAATATATAAAGTGGTATTTAACAACATAAATGCAGCAAGGCTAAGGTAAATTTGAAACTATATAATATTTTCACAATAAACCACTGTAGCCTAGGCTTAGTGTTCCTTTCTAGGCTACAAAACATAGAATCATCTACTGAGCCAAAATCACATTATTTGACACACTTATGTAGGCCACAAAATCAACAAGATCAGATGTCACAGATTACTGAAAATATTAGTGACACCCAAAACACAATGCAACAGAAGCATCCCAGCTCAAGCAGGATAGAATAGCATTGAGGCCTAGTCTGGAGAAGATAGGCCAGGGTAATCTATTGTTCATATGACAGCCTAGGATATTGTTTCTTTACCACATACACATACATATATCAGACGGTATTCTTTACCATATATACATATATCAGACGGTAATCTTTACCATATATACATATATCAGACGTTATTCTTTACCATATACGCATATTTCAGACGGAATACATCAACACTCTACCATATCACCTTTATTTTAACTTATTAAACTTATCTAGATAGGTGATGGGTAGATCTAAGCTGGTATTTCACAGTTTTATTTTTTTTTTTTTGGCCATGACTCTCTTTCTCAGAGCCGGGGAAAAAAGTGTGCAAATTCTCCATCTGCAATCAAGAGTGTATCAGTGTTCAAATGGGTTACAAATTACTTAGAAATATTCCTAGATAACTTATTTATCATTACCTTACCAAGCTAGAAACTGTTAAATCTGCTTGCCTCCCTTACAATAAAGTACTGAAATCTAAGCAGTTTATAAATACAAAATATAGATACATATAATATTCAGCGACGAAGTCATGATCAAAATACGAACAAAACAAAACAAAAATCAGCGTCTGCATACAAAATAAGTAGTATCCCCCCCTTTTTTTCTATAAAAAAAAATAGATAATAATAGCAAGGGAGTCAGATTACAAAAATAGAAAATTGAATAAATATAAACAAGCAAATGTACATCTCTGAAACCATTTTATTTATTTTCATTGGGATGGAGAAAGCACAACCAAAACTAAGGGTTCTCTGTGACGTCATACCTGTTGGCCGGAACTTTTCAGGACACATATGTATATCGGTTAGTCATTTATCTATTTATTTAGAGTATTTTTTCGAGCAACTACTTTATATACTTCATCTAGAGAAAAGAGATTATTCATTGATTCAAGTCCTTTATCAATAACGATCTCTCTTGGAAATATAAAATACAAACAACTATGCTACGGGAGGATTAAGGAATCGACCAATACCTGGTGGGCTCGCTCCCCAATTTGAGATAACCTCGGCCATGGTAGGAGGGATGGTAGAACAATGACCCTCAAAGCATCTGACACTCAAGGTCATAAACCAAATATCCCGTATATCTTTTCCTTATTTTGCTCTTCGACAAGTGTCTCTCGAATCCACCCCCAAGCACTCCCCTATATCACTCAAAGGCGGTCACCCACACCCGTTCTATCTCCCTCCCTCTTGCTCTCTCTTCCATCCACCAAGTTTGCTGATAACTTTCCTTATTTACTCATTGAGCATATTTACCCCCCCCCCATCACTCTGAAGTAGTGTTTTGGCGGGTGTCCTCTAAAACTCACTCATCTAGCCTCCACTGTCTGTCTCTGTCAATGGTCCTAGGTCCCCTATATACTCCCCATCAACGGCGTGGTAGAGTACTATCATTATCCCCCTGTCAGGGCATCGGCAACTCTGCTTTCTCTCCCCGCCTGCATATAGCATTAACAAGAAAACTCTCCATATATTGAACTGCAATGATCTTCATAACCATCTGGAAAGTCTCTGACTCCTCAGTGGTTGTGACATACACGCATTTTAAGAGTAAAGAGCCACTACAAATTGCAA
>JAXCGZ010018097.1:0-5000 GCA_037179515.1 Halocaridina rubra | reverse complement strand
ATATATATATATATATATATATATATATATATATATATATATATATATATATATATATATATATATATATATATATATATATATATATATATATATATATATATATATATATATATATATATATATATATATATATATATATATATATATATATATATATATATATATATATATATATATATATATATATATATATATATATATATATATATATATATATATATATATATATATATATATATATATACATATATATATATATATATATATATATATATATATATATATATATATATATATATATATATATATATATATATATATATATATATATATATATATATATATATATATATATATATATATATATATATATATATATATATATATATATATATATATATATATATATATATATATATATATATATATATATATATATATATATATATATATATATATATATATATATATATATATATATATATATATATATATATATATATATATATATATATATATATATATATATATATATATATATATATATATATATATATATATATATATATATATATATATATATATATATATATATATATATATATATATATATATATATATATATATATATATATATATATATATATATATATATATATATATATATATATATATATATATATATATATATATATATATATATATATATATATATATATATATATATATATATATATATATATATATATATATATATATATATATATATATATATATATATATATATATATATATATATATATATATATATATATATATATATATATATATATATATATATATATATATATATATATATATATATATATATATATATATATATATATATATATATATATATATATATATATATATATATATATATATATATATATATATATATATATATATATATATATATATATATATATATATATATATATATATATATATATATATATATATATATATATATATATATATATATATATATATATATATATATATATATATATATATATATATATATATATATATATATATATATATATATATATATATATATATATATATATATATACATTTATGAACCGACCAATCCTTGAGCTACAAATCTTCACACAGTACCTGTGAGATGAGGCTGCTTGACGAGTGTTGCGCTGCATCGGCAGTGGAGGAGGGATGCAACTCGCCAACTCATCAGAGCAGCAATGGAAGTAGTAGCGATAAAAAAGCGAAAGGGAAGATACCTTACGGCGAAGAGAAAGAGAATCCAGGTTAGAAGTAAGAGAAGAATCATTAATGAGTCTGACTGCCTTAGATGCAACCCTATCAAGGAGATAAGTAAAGGATGAAGCACCCCAGATGTGTGAGCACTATTCTAAGCAGGGGCGGAGAAGACCTTTGTAAATTTTAAGTAACTGCAATGAGGAAAAGTAATGAAGAAAACGAAATAAAACCCACAATTTTTTGGATGAAGATTTAGAAATTTGGATTATGTGATTCCTCCAAGACAAGTTAGAGACTATATGGATTCCTTATATATTGATATAGTTAAGAAGGTAACTTTCATTATTTTTGAAGACAATATGGTTATCAGGAGGAGAAGAAGATAAAGAGATAGCCAGAAAATGTGTCTTGGAGGCATTGAATTTAACTAAATTTTGAGTGCCCCATTCAGATACTCTCTGCAAATCGTAGATAAGAGTAGAAGAAAGAGTGATACGAGATTGATTACGAGTAACAGATGAAGGTTGTGAAGAAAAGGCAGCAGAAAAGTGAAGGGTAGAATCATCAGCAAAGGGGTGAAGAAGAGAGGAAGATGGGGATTGTAAAATATCATTGATGAAGAGAAGGAAGAGAGTAGGTGAAAGAACAGAACCCTGTGGAACACCACTGGTAACAGAGAAAGGGCTAGATGTCATGCCATCAACAACTACAGATATAGAACGGTCAGTAAGAAAACCGGAAATCAGAGAACAGAAAGAAGGGGTAAAGCCATAGGCAGGGAGTTTGGCCAACAGAGCCTTGTGCCACACTCTGTCAAAAGCCTTAGAGATATCAAATGCATTGACAAAGGATTCTCCATAGTTCCTCAGAGAAGATGACCATACATGAGTAAGATAGGACAGGAGATCACCAGTGGTTCTTGCCATGCAGAAGCCGTGCTGGTGATCTGAGATAAGTGAGTTAGATTCATGGCGTTTCAAGAAGTGATCATTGAGCATATTTTCGAAAACTTTAGCAATAGAGGAGGTTAGAGCAATAGGTCGGTAGTTAGAAGGAATAGAGCGGTCACCCTTCTTAGGAACAGGTTGAAAAAGAGCATGCTTCCAAGATGAAGGATAGATACTGGTTGACAGAATGAAGCAAAAAAGACGGCAAAGCACGGGAGCCAATTCATCTGCAAACTCCTTAAGGAACCTTGCAGGGATACCATCGGGACCAGATGCCTAGTTCGTCTTTACCGGGCAAAGAACCTTATGAACTTTGCGTGAAAAAAGGATAAGGAAGGGCATAGGGTTAGAGAGGGGAAAAGACTGAGGATTAGGTGCACTGGAGTTGTTGATAGAAGAGTTGGCAGAAAAATGAGAGCTAGAGAGAGTGGTTTTGTCTGTGGGAGAGCAAGCTATAGAACCATCAAAACGAATGAGAGGGGGAAAGCTTGAGTTACAAAAGTTTTTGGAGAGGTTTTTGGATAAGGACCAGAAGCATTTGTCAGTGGGAGAGGAGTTAAGGTCATCAACTTTCCTTCTTATAAAGGAATCCTTAGACCTTCGAATCTGAGCATTGCAGCTATTCCTAGCTATAATAAAAGCAGAGCGAGTTAAATCGGAAGGAGAGGCTTGATAAGATCAGTGAACCAGCACCTGAAACAAGCAGAACACGCTCTCAATTTTGCATATCATAAGTCAATCGGTGACTCCCCCTATTTCTTTGCGTTTGGGGAAGATCCCAAGTTGCCTTGGGACACATTTGCCCCACAGAAACTGTTGCCAGTGTATGATATTAAGAGTCTTAGAACGTTTGTCGTAAATACCAACAGAAAGACCTACGAACTTACGGCGGCCATCCTGGATAAGCAAAAAGAAAGGTATGAAAAAGAGTATGATATCCAACATAGCACAAAGAAGCATGAAGCTAAAGTAGGCGATAGAGTCTGCGTAAAAAATGTCAACAGCCAGCATAAAATGTCCCCCTTGTATTTAGGTCCATACTGAGTGTTAGAGAAAACGCATGATAATATAACACTTAGAGATTTACGCAGTGATAAATTTGCCACTATCATTGCAGCTTGGTCATAAAGAAGGAGTATGAGCTGACAAGAGCGACAACAAGAATGTTACACACCCGTTTCCCGTACGAAGTTGATCCAGAAGCCGGAAGAGCAGGGGAGGAAACGGTGCCCATCCACACATCTCCCTGCAAAAGCTAGTCATCTGCAGCCAAGAAGGCAAACCTTGGGCAGTATTGGGGTAGGAAAAGAGAGTAATAAAAGGAGGGTAATAAAATACCTAACCTTGCGTAAGTATAGACAAACAAACAGAAAGTTATATGTCGAATTTCCTCCTGTCTCCTGTGGTAGTTCTGTTGAATTGTCACTCGAAAAAGTTAATTTGAGATAGTAGAAGAATATATATATGTATTAATTGTTCATGTACAACTCCTTAAGAGATTATGAACTTAAACCAAATGCGCTCTTTAATGTTGCAAATGAAATATGATTTTTAATTGTATTACCGCATACACAGAGACAAACTTTCTATATTCTATTCAGATACACGTTTTTTTAAATAGTTTATTCCTTGTATTGAAAAAAAAAATATCTTTATCCCTATGATATAATTAAGGAGTTTTAAAAACTTATCTAGAGATAATTATAGTTAATTACCATCATTGTCATGAAATTTATAATTACAATTGAGCTAATTAAGATAATTAAGATTCTCAGAGCTTATATGTTGAGCTTGAAATTTAAAAATAATAATACTTAAGTCCTTTAAGTCGTTTATTAAGGAAGGATAATCGTAATTTTGTTGATAGGAGTAGAGATATTATAACATATGATTGTAGTATTTTGTTTTAATTTCATCAGGGGCATGATGACTTATAGCAAGTGTGTGTTTCGACTCAACCCTCTGATTTGCAGAAAGAGAAAAGACTGTCATAATAGACAGGGATGTGTATGCTCATTTCAGTGAAGTCCTTTGCAATGTTAAGCAGAAAAGAATGGATTTTTGATTTGATGTTTCTGCAGTTGTGCACTAAGTTTTTTGTTTCTTTTTAATTGAGGGATGGAAATAGTCCTCATGCAATAAGCGTAAAATTCTAAATATAAATTTTATTCGCGATTGTTCACTTTTTTTATATATATAAGTACTCTCGTATTAATTTAGCTCTTTGATTTTTTCAGTGAATGTGTTGGAAGGAATGCAGTCCCTCTTTCTCGAGCCATATGGGGTTGGACGGCAGAGTATTTCAAGGTCACTCAGGCAACTCTATTCTCCCTCTCTCTCTATTCATCTTTCGCTCGGTATCTCTCTTTCTCCCTCTCTCCCATCTTTTGCCTTACCCAGGACTGAAATGTGCTCCTTCCTAATGTTAACAGAATGTTTCCGCTATTGATTCTTTTTATTTTTTTATTGTAACAGCTTTGCTAGGTAATATGTGCCCACATTTTATTTCAGTTGATAAGTTTTTGCATGCTGATATTGCATAAATACTGATAAGACATCAGTTGAACTGATTATTGTATGAGTTTGTTTGCCACATATTGCAAATGACAAATAGGGCAACCAGAAAGTTGATAACTATGCCCCTATATATATATATATATATATATATATATATATATATATATATATATATATATATATATATATATATATATATATATATATGTATAATTTTTTTACCCCGACCGGGACTCGAACGTAGGACTTATGATTACTAAGTCA
>JAXCGZ010018096.1:12500-25000 GCA_037179515.1 Halocaridina rubra | reverse complement strand
CTAAAATGAAGCCACGAGTGAGGTTGGGTAATCTGTAATATGAACATAGTGGCATTCAGTTAGAATGCGTTCATTCCTAAGTATAGCAGATATAAGCTATAAGATTGGATTCATTTTAACCTTCTGTGGTGTAGTGGTAGCGCCTTGACTTAGTAATCATAAGTCCTAGGTTCGAGTCCCGGTCAGGGTAAAAAATGATTCATGTTTTCACATATGTAATGTGCTTAACTGGTTATTTCATGGCCCGAATGAGATTGGGACTTGAATTAAATGCTAAAATGAAGCCAAGAGTGAGGTTGGGGAATCTGTAATATGAACAGAGTGGCATTCAGTTAGAATGCGTTGATTCCTAAGTAAAGCAGATATAAGCTATAAGGTTGGATTCCTTTTAACCTTCTGTGGTGTAGTGGTAGCGCCTTGACTTAGTAATCATAAGTCCTAGGTTCGAGTCCCGGTCGGGGTAAAAAATTATTCATATATATATATATATATATATATATATATATATATATATATATATATATATATATATATATATATATATATATATATATATATATATATATATACATACATATTTAGGTGCGTGATTATAATCATAATGAACTTATGTGTGTGATGAATGAAGTCCATTGTGCATAAATGAAAATAAGTAAATCTATAAGAAAATCTCTCCTCTTGCGTCATTTGTGCCTATAGTCATAATTTGAAGTTAATATCTGTCGTAATGCATTAGCAGTCAATATATATATTTTTTTGTATCAAAGTAGAAAATGATGACTAACCACGCTTGGTGTTAAAATGTATATATGTTCTTCTGACGACATGGAGTGTTTGAAATTCGAATAATCACTTCCACTAGCTCCAACTAATCTTTAGTGTCATATATGCATGAAGATATGTAGTACTACTTGTGCAT
Organism: Halocaridina rubra; assembly: GCA_037179515.1. Lineage (NCBI taxonomy): Eukaryota > Metazoa > Arthropoda > Malacostraca > Decapoda > Atyidae > Halocaridina > Halocaridina rubra. The sequence continues at coordinate 24,081 of JAXCGZ010018096.1, read as the reverse complement.
ACACATGCACACTCACACATACACACACACACATTTATCAGGAGCCAGTCCACTTCCAGTCATCTCTCTCATGTCTTCGGTTTATCTTCATCACTTCATCTCATGGTAGCAACCTCAACATCCATCAGTCCAAGTTAACGGCATTGAACATCAAATAGACTGTTCACCTATTTCACAATCTCTTAGCTCATCCCCATATCACTTACTCTCTTTTCCCTGTTCCACTGATATACCATTTTATTTTTTTGATAGTGACACCAGGATGGGCCAAAAACAAATATAAAATAAAACAGCCCAAATCGGGCCTGGGCACGAAGAATACATATAGTGAAGAGAAACAGAGATGGAGAGTGTAATGACTTGTCAGAATTTAAGGGATGATAAAAGATGTGTGCTGAATATCCAAGAATATGCAGTGTAGCTGTAGGCATAGAAAAAGAACCGTAACTGAAGGAAGACTTAACATCGAACTGTCCTGGACAGACCTATTTAAGTTCAAAAGAACTTCAGTTGTAGTATCGCAACGGGCGGCTGTGCCATGAGCAAACCTACTACATGAATAACGATGAAATAGATTATTTTAATGATGGAAGTTATGATAACTGTCACAAAATCCAATTATGATTGCTTTAGACATGAAATTAGAATATTAGAGGTCAAACTTGGGGTCACACAAGAATATGAAATGCAAGTATTTCTAGCAGGTTAAGTATTTTGTTACTGCAAAAATGAGGAATAGTTTTGCATCTTTATTATTTTAACTGCTCTTTTAGTTTGTTTTTTTATTGTTTATCATTTTCTTAATAGCGCATTGTCCTTCAGCTGTTACTTCCAATGTTTTCAAGTTTCTGGGCCCGATTACGGCAATTTTCTTTACCTGTCCAAGTGCCATTTTCATAAAAAGAATTGCAAGTGCTTACTGTACAGTAAGTTGTAGGGCATAAACATCGACCCTCCAGTCTTAATTAGCTAAACAGGTAACTGAAGGTAACTGAAGGAAAACAGACAAGATGACAGACACATTACTCTTGGCATTCATGACAAACAAATCAACAAAGCTGCTGACTTGGATGATGAGAGGATCTCCTTCCTCGTCCATCATGCATTTTGTAACACATCCATGTGATACTAGAGTTCAGGTGCTTTGGTATATCTCTTGTCTAATGCTAATATAAATGGCTGCTGCTTTCAATGCATTTCAGTTGCAAAATCAGGAGTGAATTGTGCAGAACAGTATGAGACAAAATATCTAAATGAACGAATATTCATTATTTTCAGACTAATATTCACAAGCTCAATTCATTTATTCATATGCACTTTATCGATTACTCAAAGTGCTAATGAATTATTCCTTAAGTACTTCCTATAATTGCACTCCAAAATACTGGTTGTTAGGCGAAAGAAAAGAGTAGGATGGAAAGAAATTAAGAAAGTTTTACTCTTCCCATCGGTGTGATATTATGCTTATGCATAAGGTAGAGATGTGCCATATACAGTCGAGCAGATGTAAGTGAGCAGCCAAATGCCTTTCTATCCAAATTCCATGAATTGCTATGCATAGAACTCAGGGATAGAGAACATCTCCTTCCTTGATATAAGTATTTATAAATTATATCATCGGACCAAGATTGACTGTTCACGTCGGAGGAGGTATTTTCCTTTGATAGACCAAAGGCAAATTCACGTTGTTTTTCTCACCAGCTTTAAAAGGACTCCATTCTGACCACTATTTTTGTCCAGTGTTGACGCCTCGAATTTCAGAGCTATAAAAAATAAAAGCAAGGAGATATGCCGTTGCAAGAGCAAAAATAATATCTTGAGATTCCAGCAAAAGACGCAGTTATGATGGTTGTGCTTTATTCTCTCCAGTATCCTCCTCCTAATCCCGTAGCATTTTATTACGCAAATGGAATGCCCAATTGAAAATTAAACCAATTCATTCCACTATGTAGAAGTCCGCATTTTTAACTCTCATTTTAGCTTTTGTTAAAGAGCCTCCATTGAATTTGATGGTATCAGGTACATTCCACGGATTTCACGAGACCTCTGATGTTCTTGCCAGTTATGTGAAATTGGATGTCATTAGTTTTTTGAATAAATTACACGGCTGAGCAGAGGCTTCCTGACCCCTATTTAGTGTAGAATCTTATGTATTTGTGGTTATTGATGGCTTACGCAGTGCTTGAGAAACTAAGGTAAACAGTATAACCTCGGATATAGATTATCTTCCCTTTTACAGTTTCCAAAGTGTCACTTAGTTAGATTAGTAGCTTTAGGATACATAAACTTATAGACACATTCATAAGAATTTGGAATGTTCATGATGCTCATCATTCAAGTAAAATTTCATTATTGAGAGTGATGTTTCCTTCTCATTCCAAAGTAAATGTGCTTAGTGTAAAAGCAACAGAATGGTGAATGTATGTATGTATGTATGTATGTATGTATGTATGTATGTATGTATGTATGTATGTATGTATGTATGTATGTATGTATGTATGTATGTATGTATGTATGTATGTATGTATGTATGTATGTATGTATGTATGTATGTATGTATGTATGTATGCATGCATGCATGCACGCACGCACGTACGTACGTACGTACGTACGTACGTACGTACGTACGTATGTATGTATGTATGTATGTATGTATGTATGTATGTATGTATGTATGTATGTATGTATGTATGTATGTATGTATGTATGTATGTATGTATGTATGTATGTATGTATGTATGTATGTATGTATGTATGTATGTATGTATGTATGTATGTATGTATGTATGTATGTATGTATGTATGTATGTATGTATGTATGTATGTATGTATGTATGTATGTATGTATGTATGTATGTATGTATGTATGTATGTATGTATGTATGTATGTATGTATGTATGTATGTATGTATGTATGTATGTATGTATGTATGTATGTATGTATGTATGTATGTATGTATGTATGTATGTATGTATGTATGTATGTATGTATGTATGTATGTATGTATGTATGTATGTATGCATGTAGGTACATACAAATACTCAAGTACTATAAAAGGACCCAAGAATTCTATCAGCATTACAGTCTCCAAGTACACGTGAGACAACACTTCTTTTAAGCTGTGTTGGTTGACAGCAGATGAGGACGAATTCTTTGTCAGAATTTCAAACTTTCTTCCCATTTTCCATATTAAGCAATAGCAGATTGATTATGACTTCATATGAAATTATGACAATAATCGGATTTGTAGTTACCTTCACCCATATATCAGAAATTATAAATTTAAGACCATTAAATGCGAAATCCTTGCGCATGTCACGTTCTCATCAACGGCTGAAGAGCTAATGGGAGTTGTTTGGCTGGTAGGACATGCCTCTTCCCATGGATGCTACGGAGAATGTTTACTGAGGAGAATATTCACAGCCAAAATTACAAATAAGATTTCCATGGAGAAAGTGACGACGTCTGAGAATAGTTAAAATGAGACTCGTGTGTGAACAGCGCTTTAAGGAAACCTTTTGACTTAACAGATCTAAAGGGAGAATACCTAGTATATATGTGATTCATACATACATACATACAGAGTGACACCAGGGCAAGACTGGGTAAAAAGGAAAAATGAGAAGGAGAAAGCGCAGCAGCTTAAGGATAAGGCAGGAATAAGAGAATGGCAAGTACTGATTCAAAAAGGTTTCAAGTAGTACACGAAAGTCGTGAAGAGAAGAGAAAGTAGAGGAAATAAATAAAAAAATAAATAATCGCCAAAGCCGTGGAGAAGATAGATAGATAGATAGATAGATAGATAGATAGATAGATAGATAGATAGATAGATAGATAGATAGATAGATAAAGATATATGAGAGAGAGAGAGAGAGAGAGAGAGAGAGAGAGAGAGAGAGAGAGAGAGAGAGAGAGAGAGAGAGAGAGAGAGAGAGAGAGAGAGAGAGAGAGAGAGAGAGAGAAACAATTGAAATAGCGATTACTTTTGATTTTTTAAAATCTTGCCCACAGTCAGATATATATAAAGAAAAAAAAAGCAGAGGGAGATTCACTAAAAGCGGGCATTAAAGATTAATGAATATAAACTTCTCATCCCTAGAGAAATACTTAAAATTGCAAGATCAAGTGTATATAATTCTCTTTTTACATTAAAATTGTCTTTCACTAAGGAGCTTAGAGCGGCATCACGGATATTTCTACTTATGTTATTCGATTTGAAGATTATAGAAATTTTCTTCCAATCTACTTGATAGTTACAATTACTAATATGTAAAAACACTGCACTGTTGATATATTCTTTTCTTACACGTGAATCACGTTGTTTTTATTCTTATATTTAATGGTTTTCCAGACTTCAAAGCCATTAAGTACAAGAATGAAACAACATTATCGTAATGTACATTTATCAAACTTCAAGAAACTGGAGTTTATTTTTTGGCATTGCCCTAGGAGTGTGAATGAGAAATTGATGTCCATTGGTAATTGCTTTGGATGCATATATATTACATGTGGGATGATAAAAAGAGCTCCATTCATATAACGCTTCAGAAAATTCGTTGATTTCTATGACATATGGCTGCCATGCATGGCAGCCATATGTCATATAAATCAACGAATTTTCCGAATTATTAAGTGAATGGAGCTCTTTTTCCCATCCCACATGTAATATATATGCATCCAAAGCAATGACCAATGGACATCAATTTCTCACTCACACTCCTAGGGAAATGCCAATAAACTCTAGTTTTATAACATTTGATAAATGTACATTACGATAATGTTGTTTTATTCTTGCACTTAATGGCTTTGAAGTGTGAATAACGCCTCTGATATCGCAATACCGATTTTCTTCAATTCACATTAGATGCTTTGTTTCACTCTCATTAACTTGATGCTTCATAAGTAGCCAAGTAACACAAGCGGATTATATTTACTATTGTTAAAGCCCCCATTACTCAGGTACTAAAAACAATCTAAATGGTGATAATTAATGGAAAAAAATACTTTTATTGAAAAAAATTAAGAAGAGAAAAGAGGGTTTGGAAGAATCATTTCATAGTCTGGCCCGCGTATCTTCAGTGTCATTTATTCGGGTGAAAACCTCCGCTTTCATTTTAACGCCAAGCCTTATGGGACGACTGTAAAGGATAATGGATCAGTGAGGCTGACATACTATCCTTCTCTGGAAGTTTTTTTCTCCTGAACGAGCGATACACGAATCTGTGGCAGGAGCAGTAGGAAGCCAAGCAATTGAAGCCATCTTAATTCATTCAGCTGGACATAGCTACCTTTGTTGATACTATTACAGCGAGAACAACAACAACAAAAACAACAACAATTTCAATAACAACATCAACAACAATTACTACTACTACTACTACTACTACTACTACTACTACTACTACTACTACTACTACTACTACTACTACTACTACTACTACTACTACTACCTTTTTATTTTGAATTAGCCATCTTTTTATCTTAATTCTAATAGCTTGCTCATATTTCACTTGAATCTTAAAGTTCCCTGGCTGTAGTAGTACGTGGCATGCAGTAGTAGCAATAGTAGAATTTTCAAACTTATCGCCATGTCTAGATGAGAATACCAAGGTGTCTGCAGCTGCAACGAATGAATCGAGGAAACATAAATTAATTAATATTCCTCCTGCCCTAGTCTTTAGCAATAGTCGTTCTGAAGCAAGAAAAGAATTTCAGAGAAGTAGATTGTGTTAGCCACAATCATTCCAAATTCTTTTCAGTTGCCTCCTACGACATATGGAGAAAATGAAAGAAAAATTCTTTGTCTCCACGAATAGGCATATCGTATTTCGTCACCTCCCAAGACCCGCAAAGCCCGCTCGATACAAAATGCAACAATATTGCTTCTTTTTATTTTCTTTGTTATTGTCAGTAAAAGGATTATTGATTAATTTTCAGAAGTTTAAATATTTGATTTAAACTCAATAAGGAACGTCTTTTGTTTTGCTAACTATAATATACAAGTGTAAGTGTATGCAAGGGTACTTTGCAGTATAACTTTAACTGAAATATGGCAATATTTAAACTGAGATGAAGAGAACCACAAACCATGTTACTGAACAGATGGCTGAGACATAATGATTGGCAGCCATGTCATAGAAATCAACGAAGTTTCTGGGTTGGGAGATAAATGGATGTATATTCCAATTCAGCATGTATTACATATAAAAACAAATCACCAGCGATAATATCATTAATTTAGTCTGACAGCCTCTGCTGATGCCAAATATAAATTATTAGCATTAATGCTTGAGTCACATGAAGGTATAAAAGTCAAAAGTCAAAAGGAAATTATTGAGACTAAGATTGTTTCATGACTTCTTGGTATTTTTTGAGTGATAAGTCAAGTTATTGTTCGGGTATTTAACACTATCAATAGAAGCTCCTACAAAATTGGATGGTTAATGGATATCCATAAAAACTTTCAGTATGAAAACAAAGACTTCAGTACTTTCCTTGTGTGTGACTTGGTAGGGCATGAAGTGAATAAACATTTACTCATATTTCTTTCATTATTTCTCATTTTTTCAGGTGACTTGGAAATTAAAGCCAGACAACATTATACCAGCTCTTTCCTCATTTACTGCTTCCTTACTGAGTAATGTTAGAGAAGAGAAAAGAAAAGAATTCGAAATGAAACAAACGTCGAAAATAGTTTAAGATTTTATCTTTCTTAATTTTTTTCTCCCCTTGTTAAAAAGAATAGTTAACGACAAAATTGTTAGGGTACTGGAAATATTAATCTTATTTTGCAATATGTCGAGTTTTTCATCATAATATTAATAAAAGTTAGTATAGAAAGATAGTATTCACATATTTCAAAGGCTTCTGAGGATCAACTTCTGAGAAAGCAAGTATTTTATTTTCATATTCCTATATTGCCTGACGCAAAAATGTGAGATATTAGAATCCACTAATAAGCAAATGACATTGAAATCAAATGATATTATTTCTCGTATATTAATGCCAATATAGTTTAGAATATAAAATTACTTCCACAAGGCAAGTCCAGACAGGCACATTGTCTTCAAAATCTTAAATGAAACAATATTTATTTCCTGCATATGGACCCACAACTTTTTCTTACTGAAGGAGATATTAATGATCAAACTTGCTTAGCCATGATGGAGTCGGATGAGGAGGTATTAGACACCTGGAACAGTGTCGAGATTATTAGAAATACTCTTTCAAAAAATAAAATGCTTTTGCAATCTCGTCGGCAATATGCAGTAATTATATAACTTCTGCTATTATGTTAGCTTTATATATGTGCCACTAACGAGAACATATTCTTAGTACAGCATCATATTGAAAATTGAATGGTATGTAATTTAATTATCACAGTACTCTATTGAGACTAATGCCTACTATATATGCTAATATTATTATCAACAGTCTCTGTCTAAAAGGATTTTTGACTTGCATTGATTCAAGCTACTAAAAAATCCATATATAAAAACAAATAATATTTAATAAAAAAATGAAAAAAGACTTTACATAGCTTTAATATTATAAATTTTTAACAAATAATATATGATAAAACATAGAAAAAAACTTTATATTTCTTTGATATTATAAGTTTACCTGTTGCAAGGGTGCGTACTAAGTTTACTCTCCTTGGCTCGAGTCTCAGCCAGAAATATTTTTTTCTCACAAATAATGTGCTTATTTGATCACTGCAGATGCCTGCATAGCAGGGATATGAATTTAATGCGAAAACAAGCCTCGAACTATAATTAAGAATAGAGCGCAAAATAAATGTAGGCATCCAGTAGAGTGATTTTATTCCCTAGCTCCTGCAGCTAGCTGAGAGGTTTCTCTCTTCTCTTATACCTTCAGTGGTACAGTTGGTAGTGCCTGAGCACAGTGATTTGTTCTAGGCTCGAGGCTCGGCCAGGGGCTAGATTCTCCATGTATTCACATATAATAAAGTGTTAATTTGATTATTCACACACATACACAAAGACACACACACACATACACACACATACACATACACACACACACATAAAGCTACAGGTCCTGATGCCCCTCATGTGCTTAAAAAATGCGCAAACACAATATCAGTGGCACTAAGTATCATATTTAAGGAGTCACTGGAGTCGGGGGAGATTCCAAGATGCTGGAAACAAGCAAATGTGATACCTATCTTCAAAAAGGGAAGGAGGGATACGGCTCTGAACTATAGACCAGTTTCCTTGACCAGCATAGTTTGCAAAGTTATGGAGAAACTACTAAGGAAACATATCTCTCTTCACTTGGAATCCTTCAACTTTTTGTCAGTGAGGCAACATGGCTTCAGAGAAGATAGATCAACAGTAACAAACTTATTAGAATTTTATGATGAGGTAAGCCAAATCTTACAGGAAAGAGAGGGCTGGGCAGATTGCATATTCCTAGACTTCCAGAAAGCGTTTGACACTGTTCCACATGGGAGACTTATTAGGAAGCTGCAATCAATGGCTAGAATAGGTGGAAATGTTTTGGAATGGATAAAAACTTACTTAGAAGGAAGGGAACAGAGGGTTAGAGTAAGACACTCAGTGTCTGAATGGAGAAGAGTTAGTAGTGGAGTTCCACAGGGTTCAGTTTTAGGGCCACTTTTGTTCCTTGTATATGTAAATGACCTACCAGAGTCTGTAAATTCATTCATGAATATGTTTGCAGATGATGCAAAGATTGTGAAGAAAGTAAAAAACGAGAACAATGGTAGAGAACTTCAGGAGGATCTAAATAATCTGCATGAGTGGTCAGAAAAGTGGCTAATGAAATTCAATACTTCAAAATGTAAGGTAATGAGAATGGGTACAAGTGCAAGAAGGCCCAAGCTTGACTACTCGGTGGCTGGAGTACAACTTCAAGAGACAGAAAATGAGAGAGATCTAGGAGTAAACATACTGGCAGATTTGTCTCCAGAAATACATATAAATGGCATAGTAAGGGCAGCATATGCATTCTTATCAAATGTAAGGGTAGCCTTCAGGCACATGGACAAGGAAATGTTCAGAAATATTTATGTAACCTATGTGAGGCCAAAACTCGAATATGCAGCCCCCTTTTGGAATCCGCACTTGAAAAAGCACATAGCTAAGCTTGAAAAAGTTCAAAGACATGCCACGAAACTGGTGCCAGAAATACGCAACTCAGTTATGATGAGAGGCTGAGGGAATTAGACTTACCATCACTCGAAGTTAGAAGAGTGAGGGGGGATATGGTGACAGTCTTTAAATTCCTTCACGTTTATGATAGAGTGGATAGGGATCGATATTTTGATATGGCTGGCTCTAGAACTAGAGGTCATAGTTTGAAGCTTCGTAAGAAAACTTCTTTGCAGGATGTAAGGAAATACTTTTTCAGTGTAAGAGTAGTTGATAATTGGAATTGGCTAAGCGAGGAGGTAGTTAATGCTACCTCAATCCATAGTTTTAAGGACAGGTATGATAAGTATCACTAAGTCTAAAAATGGAACCGATCAGGAGACGGGAAGATACGAGCTTTGGGCTCTTTCCCGTAAACACAATTAGGTAATCACAATTAGGTAATCACATACATACATACATACATACATACATACATACATACATACATACATTCACCATTCTGTTGCTTTTACACTAAGTCAAGGCGCTTATTTGATATATCATGCCCGAATGAGATTGGGAATTGAATTAAATGCTAGAATGAAGCCACGAGTGAGGTTGGGGAATCTGTAAAATGAACATAGTGGCATTCAGTTAGAATGCGTTCATTCCCAAGTATAGCAGATATAAGCTATAAGGTTGGGTTCCTTTTAACCTTCTGTGGTGTAGTGGTAGCGCCTTGACTTAGTAATCATAAGTCCTAGGTTCGAGTCCCGGTCGGGGTAAAAAAATTATTCATGTTTTCACATATGTAATGTGCTTATTTGATATTTCATGCCCGAATGAGATTGGGAATAGAATTAAATGCTAGAATGAAGCCACGAGTGAGGTTGGGGAATCTGTAAAATGAACATAGTGGCATTCAGTTAGAATGCGTTCATTCCCAAGTATAGCAGATATAAGCTATAAGGTTGGGTTCCTTTTAACCTTCTGTGGTGTAGTGGTAGCGCCTTGACTTAGTAATCATAAGTCCTAGGTTCGAGTCCCGGTCGGGGTAAAAAAATTATTCATGTTTTCACATATGTAATGTGCTTATTTGATATTTCATGCCCGAATGAGATTGGGAATTGAATTAAATGCTAGAATGAAGCCACGAGTGAGGTTGGGGAATCTGTAAAATGAACATAGTGGCATTCAGTTAGAATGCGTTCATTCCCAAGTATAGCAGATATAAGCTATAAGGTTGGGTTCCTTTTAACCTTCTGTGGTGTAGTGGTAGCGCCTTGACTTAGTAATCATAAGTCCTAGGTTCGAGTCCCGGTCGGGGTAAAAAAATTATTCATGTTTTCACATATGTAATGTGCTTATTTGATATATATATATATATATAAATATATATATATATATATATATATATATATATATATATATATATATATATATATATATATATATATATATATATATATATATATATATATATATATATGTATGTGTGTGTGTGTCTGGTTGCTTATGTGTGTAGGTGTATTGTAAGCAAAAAAAAAATAAAAAAAATATTGATAACACATTTACTTTCTAAACAAGGTGCATTATTTTACAGCATAAACTCCATCAAGCTCGACACACTTTTGAAGGCGTGGTTTCTACCTTTGTAAACGTTTTTAGGAAAATTCTGGAGCAGTTTCTTTGTACCATGTCAAAACTTTGTTTGTTCATCATTCAGAGCCTGGAATTTTAGTCTTTTTAAAGAATTTTTGGTATTTGAGAAAACGATTGGGAATATGTGCGATTAAGTGTATGAGGAGAATGTGGAAGAATTTCCCAGAGAAATTTGAATAGAAAAGAGTGTTTTCGCGATGAAAGAGGATTCTGAGGTGCATGTGCCTTCTTCCTCTTCTTCTTCTTCTTTTTTGTCAGAACACTTAAATTCTCGCAAAACACCTTTGTTGTACTTTCCCGTGAATGTAGTCTTCATTATTAAAATTTCCCTCAGAATGATTCTAACCGAGACCCAGAAAAACATTGGCTATCACTTTCTGAGCTGAACTTTCTTTTTCTTTTTATCTCATTGATCCTCTCGGTAAGCAGAACTTACACTGAATTTTGCTCTCTGCATCATAATGATAGACCCAAATTCATATTCAGTCACAATCTGGTCAAAAATTCTAAAACCTTTGCCTCAAACTTTGTCAAAAGTGCCAGAGATAGGTCAAGTCTCTGACGGAGCTGACCTTCATGCATTGCTTTTGGGAGCCAGATAGTTTATTCAGACTTAGATTTTCATTTATGATGGTTAATGTTACACAATGCTAGTCACTGGCAATAGCATCGACTGTAATTCGACGATCTCCCTCCACCAGATTTTGCACACTAATCACAGTTTCTTCACATGTTGCATTGGTTGACTTTTCCTCTCTTACGTATTCTCTAATATTGTCTCTACCCATTATAATTATTG
>JAXCGZ010018095.1:17500-26842 GCA_037179515.1 Halocaridina rubra | reverse complement strand
ACAAAAGATCCATCTCTAACATGATAACTAAGTTAAAGATATGAGTATACTTATCGAAAGGTCACACACATTTACTATTGTACTCGCTAAACCTGCTAACCCAAGCTACTACACAGGACGGGACACTATTACCCTCTCCTTATTCCCAAGTAGCTTTGGGGTTGAGAAGCTGCAAATTCCTACCGTCGGGAATTATACTTGTTAACCTCATAGCCAGGGGAAGGGTTGTATTCAAAAAGGCTACTTAGACCTATGCACTCATAACATCTTGAAGACTCTTTGTTTTTGGTTACGATTACAACCTTACCTTTGCCACATAAATAAACAATTATATATTTATAAGTAAGCGGAATACGCAGAACTGTGAATATTATTAGGCAACATCCACTTCTGAAATCACCAATTAGTTTTGTCGGTGTTCAAATTCTTAAGAGAAAATGAAAGCTAATATCTATAAAAGAAAACGGACCATCTAAAAATATAGCAAACATTATACATATATAGGAAATTATTATTATTATTATTATTATATATATATATATATATATATATATATATATATATATATATATATATATATATATATATATATATATATATATATATATATAAAAAATTCAAACATACGAAAAATCTTGAAAATAGAAGTCTGGATCAACTTTCCAAAATGCCTTAAATATTCGCGTTCAAATTCAACATATTGAAACTTTATGGACACACTCACATTTGGGGGAGGGGTCTTTCATTACGTTAATAATAATAATAATAATAATAATAATAAAAATAATAATAATAATAATAATAATAATAATAATAATAATAATAATAATAATAATAATAATAATAATAATAATAATAATAATAATAATAATAAGAAGAAGAAGAAGTAGAAGAAGAAGAAGAAGAAGAAGAAGAAGAAGAAGAAGAAGAAGAAGAAGAAGAAGAAGAAGAAGAAGAAGAAGAAGAAGAAGAAGAAGAAGAAGAAGAAGAAGAAGAAGAAGAAGAAGAAGAAGAAGAAGAAGAAGAAGAAGAAGAAGAAGAAGAAGAAGAAGAAGAAGAAGAAGAAGAAGAAGAAGAAGAAGAAGAAGAAGAAGAAGAAGAAGAAGAAGAAGAAGAAGAAGAAGAAGAAGAAGAAGAAGAAGAAGAAGAAGAAGAAGAAGAAGAAGAAGAAGAAGAAGAAGAAAAAAGAAGTAAAGAAGAAGAAGAAGAAGAAGAAGAAGAAGAAGAAGAAGAAGAAGAAGAAGAAGAAGAAGAAGAAAGAAGAAGAAGAAGAAGAAGAAGAAGAAGAAGAAGAAGAAGAAGAAGAAGAAGAAGAAGAAGAAGAAGAAGAAGAAGAAGAAGAAGAAGAAGAAGAAAAAGAAGAAAAAAAAAAAAAGAAAAACGTATAAGTATAATGTGAGGGAATAAGATAGTCTAAAGAATAAGATATTTATCAAATGTAATTCAACCACCTGTTCTGCAATACCATTTTCAAGAACAATTAAAGAATTTTTAAATAGTATATCTTTACTGGTAGATTACCTAGGAATTTACAGCTGCAAATAAAGGAACAAGTTTTGCTTGAGCAGGTGCTCAATTTGTATCTGATAATATCTATTTTCTTATCCAAAGGAACGTTTAACTTAAGAATGGGGATTTATAAGACTAGATTATTTCACATATAGCGCTTTATTTATAGCTACTCTCAAGAGGATACAAACATATATATATATATATATATATATATATATATATATATATATATATATATATATATATATATATATATATATATATATATATATATATACATACATACATATACCTTGGCTGTTTCCCCCTTTAATTGGGGGGTAGCCGACATCAAGAAAGGAAAACAAATAGGGGGATTACTTTGCTCTATGGGCAATGACGAGGGAGCTAGCGACCGTTCAGATGGCACTGCTGGAGTGCCACAGCCCATCATCCCGGCTCTTCCACAACCTGTGTCGCTTCACAACTGCCAGCTCCTCCTACTGCCCCTACCACAGGGCTATCTCTGTAAGATGCAGCCCTGTGGTAAAAGCAGATGCCCATCAGAGCTGCATCACAATCGCTCGCCACTCATTCCTATTCACTAGCACGCTCGCTTGCTTCCCTCACATCCATCCTCCTATCATTCAGGGCTCTCCTTACTCCATCCATCCATCCAAACCTAAGCCTCCTTCTGGCATTTCTCCCATCAACTCTCGCATTCATCACCTTTTTCAGCAGCCTTTCATCATCCATCCTTTCCACATGGCCAAACCATCTCAGAACATTCATATCTACTCTGGCTGCAATTTCTCTCCTCACACCCGTTCTTGCTCTCACCACTTCATTCCTAACCCTATCCAATCCAGATACACCAATCATACTCCTCAGGCATTTCATCTCAAACACATTTAGTTTCCGTCTCTCACTTACTTTCATACCCCATAACTCTGATCCATACATCACAGTTGGCACAACCACTTTCTCATACAAAACTTTCTTAACATTCATTTCCAACCCTCTATTCTTCATCACTCCTTTCAATGCACCCAACACTTTACATCCTTCATTCACTCTGTGACACACATCTGCTTCCACTCCACCATTTGCAGCTATAACCGAGCCTAAATACTTAAACTGATTAACCTCCTCAAGTGTCTCTCCATTCAACATTACATTCAATCCTGCGCCATCCTCATTTCTTGTACACCTCATAACCTTACTCTTTCCCACATTCACTCGCAACTTCCTTCTCTCACACACCATTCCAAATTCTGACACTAATTGACACAGCTTTTCCTCTGAATCTGCCACCACCACAGTATCATCTGCAAACAGCAACTGATTCAGCTCCCACTCGTTATCATCCCCATCTACCATTCTCAAACCTCGACCACGCACTCGCTCATTCACCTCTCTTACAACTCCATCAATATACAAATTGAACAGCCATGGTGACATCACACATCCCTGTCTCAGTCCCACACTCACTGGAAACCACTCACTCACTTCATTCCCTACCCTAACACAAGCTCTACTGTCCTCATACAAACTCTTCACTGCATGCAACAATTTAACATTAATTCCATATAATCTCAAAACATTCCACATAGCCTCTCTATCAACTCTATTATATGCTTTCTCCAGATCCAAAAATGCAAAATACACATCCTTACCCTTTGCTAAATATTTCTCACATAACTGCCTAACTATAAAAATCTGATCTATACAACCTCTACCTCTCCTAAAACCACTCTGCACTTCCGCGATCACATATTCTGTCTTATCCCTAATCCTATTAACCAGTTTCCTACCATACACTTTTCCTACCACACTTAACAAACTTATATCCCTAAAATTACTGCATTCATACATATCTCCCTTACCTTTGTATAGGGGCACTATACAGGCAATCACCCAATCCACTGGCACCAATGACAACATAAAGCATATATTAAACACTCTCACTAACCATTCCAATGCAGTCACACCCCCTTCTTTCAACATCTCCGCTCTCACACCATCCATTCCAGGTGCTTTACCTGCCTTCGCTTCATACAATGCCCTATTCACCTCCTCTCTTGTAATCTCTCTCTCATTTTCATCTCCCATTACTGGCCCTTGAACCCCTCCCACTGCCACTATAGCTGCCTCTCTATCTTCCTCAACATTCAGCAAGCACTCAAAATATTCTGCCCATCTTTTCCTTGCATCGTTCCCTCTTAACATCTGTCCATTCACATCTTTCACTGTCTGTTCCATCCTCGATCCACCCTTCCTTGCTCTCTTCACTTCTTTCCAAAACTTCTATATATATATATATATATATATATATATATATATATATATATATATATATATATATATATATATATAATATATATATATATATATATATATATATATATATATATATATATATATATATATATATATATTATATATATATGTATATATATATATATATACTTCTCCCTGAGAGAGGAGGGTAAGAATACTTCCTCCGTATTCCCCTGCATGTCGTAGGAGTCGACTAAATGGCACAGAGGGACTGGGAATCCTCTCTTCTGTATTTTTTCTTCCCAAAGAGTCAAGAGTAGTTTGCCTTGACTCAGCTCATGTATATAGATAGATAGATAGATAGATAGATAGATATAGTGAAGAATGAAATATTAGCTGTACAGCTCTTACTCAGGAATATCACAGGTTAAAATGAGGCAAAGGATGGGACGAGAGAGGTAACTTGGAAAAAGTAATCTTACTTATAACTATTTAGCAGTTTTTTTTTCCTGTCCCGGTGTCATACTAAAAAAAAAAAAAAACACTCACCTATTTGCAGAATGTAAGGAAGTATTTTTTTTAGTGTAAGAGTAATTGCTAATTGAAACTGGCTAAGCGAGGAGGTAGTTAATGCAAACTCAATCCATAGTTTTGGAGACAAGCATCACTAAGTACAAAATGGATCCAACCAGGAGACGGAAAGACTCGAGCTTGGGGCTCTTTTCCGTAAGAACAATTAGGTAAGTCCAGTGGTTGCATCCAATAGGCGTCAGTAGGAAATGCGGGGAAGGAAGAGATCATCCCTTTAAAAAAAATATCAATACATAATATTGTCAACTCGGCTGCCTAAGGAGTACACCATTATGCGTACAGTCACTGGTGAAATAGTATTTTCAGGAGCTCAGACCTTCTTAGAAGCAAAGTAAAAATCCAACAGATAATAAGACAAAAATATATAACTTTATAGATAAATAATAAGTAGATGACCATAAAGAATAAACAAAAATACATATAAAATAAGATCGTGTTTTTAATACCGATAGATACAACTACTCAATAAAATGGCTTGATGATTATTAAAATACATTACTCTAAATCTCTAATTCAATTCATTATTGGGTATTTTGCATCAGATTCAATTACCTTTTTATATACTATCAACCAAAAAAAGTTCTCGATTCAGTCCATTTCCTTGTATCGGCAGAATTTCAAATATAGTCTTTATTATGCAGAGGAAGAAAATATCGATCAGTTCTAATATCGGATTATTGAAGCAAATTCATCAAAATAATTATGAACTCATAATCTAACCAATGTACAAGCTAAAATTTAGAGACGTTACCCTTTCTGACAATATTTACCCATTTTCTTTTATAACAAAATACGTTTTCTATAAAGGCCATTCCATGGGCTGATAATAGTAGGGGGAGGGGAACAATTTGGACTAGAATAGGGGTCGAGGGACTTATATTTCGGGGGGTTGGAACTGGGGAGGAGGAGATCTCGCGTCCAAGGCATGGGGAGTTCCTGTCAAGGGAGGCGGTTGGGGATAAGCTATGACGCACGGTTATCGACAATGTATAAACGCACATACACACTAACACATTTAAAGCTATATGCGAACATGCACACTCACGTGAGCTGTTTATTGGCAACGTACTTATCTACGATGTGAACACTGAATTAGCATGTTTCTTCTTTCGGGCTGTCGTGTCTAGATGATAGTCATCACAACATAACTTCAAAGGACCTAACTTAGGTTTCTTAATTGTTATATGAAGCATTTTTCATTTTCGTATTCCTATTTGAAGATAAAAAATTCATAAGTGAACCTCTACGTACAAAAATAGAAAAAGGAATATAAATTAACCTAAATTAATCCCAAGTAAATAAATAAAAGACGCATAAATAAATAAGTACACCTTAAAAAAAAAAAAGTCACTAAGGTGAAATATATACTGAAGATGACTAAATGCCTGAACATATTACATTAATCAAAAAGCTACATTTATAGTTCATGATATGGCTCGAACTCTTTACAATATTTTTTAACCAAGAGGCGACTGATTATGTCCTCTTGACTTTCTAGCATGTATCATTACAATGTTCTCACTACTTTGACACCTCTTGATGTACTTTTTATTATAGCATTTATTTCTTGACTTGTAATATCTGCAAGTTTCATATTACTTGTACTACGATATCATTAATAATATGCAAGTGAAGGTACAGTTATGAAGATATCAAAATGTTAAGTTCAATTATAATGGGTTATCTCTCTCTCTCTCTCTCTCTCTCTCTCTCTCTCTCTCTCTCTTCTCTCTCTCTCTCTCTCTCTCTCTCTCTCTCTCTCTCTCTCTCTCATATATATATATATATATATATATATATATATATATATATATATATATATATATATATATATATATATATATGCCATGCTCTTTAATGCATAATTATTTCATATGTAATTGCATTCTACTCATAAATTACTAATTATTTCCCTTATATGATATGAAATATTTTACTTGTTAATTATCGACAGTTTTTCACGTGTTCATAAGGGGTTGCTGTATTTCATAAGCCTCCAGGAAAGTAGCATTAGCTTTAACTAAACTCTTAATGGCCAGATGTCCTTAAGGATGAATTCTACTTAACTAAAATACATATAAAAGACCTTGACACAGACCTTAACATTAAGCGGAAAATCTATCTATCTATCTATCTACCTTGGCTGTTTCCCCCTTTAATTGGGGGGTAGCCGACATCAAGAAAGGAAAACAAAGGGGATTACTTTGCTCTACGGGGAATGACGAGGGAGCTAGCGACCGTTCAGATGGCACTGCTGGAGTGCCACAGCCCATCCTCCCAGCTCTTCCACAACCTGTGTCGCTTCACAACTGCCAACTCCTCCTACTGCCCCTACCACAGGGCTACCTCTGTAAGATGCAGCCCCGTGGTAACAGCAGATGCCCATCAGAGCTGCGTCACAATCGCTCACCACTCATTCCTATTCCTAGCACGCTCGCTTGCTTCCCTCACATCCATCCTCCTATCATTCAGGGCTCTCCTTGCTCCATCCATCCATCCAAACCTAGGCCTCCCTCTAGTATTTCTCCCATCAACTCTCGCATTCATCACCTTTTTCAGCAGCCTTTCATCATCCATCCTTTCCACATGGCCATACCATCTCAGAACATTCATATCTACTCTGGCTGCAATTTCTCTCCTCACACCCGTTCTTGCTCTCACCACTTCATTCCTAACCCTATCCAATCGAGATACACCAATCATACTCCTCAGCCATTTCATCTCAAACACATTTAGTTTCCGTCTCTCACTTACTTTCATACCCCATAACTCTGATCCATACATCACAGTTGGCACAACCACTTTCTCATACAAAACTTTCTTAACATTCATTTCCAACCCTCTATTCTTCATCACTCCTTTCAATGCACCCAACACTTTACATCCTTCATTCACTCTGTGACACACATCTGCTTCCACTCCACCATTTGCAGCTATAACCGAGCCTAAATACTTAAACTGATTAACCTCCTCAAGTGTCTCTCCATTCAACATAACATTCAATCCAGCACCATCCTCATTTCTTGTACACCTCATAACCTTACTCTTTCCCACATTCACTCGCAACTTCCTTCTCTCACACACCATTCCAAATTCTGACACTAACTGACACAGCTTTTCCTCTGAATCTGCCACCACCACAGTATCATCTGCAAACAGCAACTGATTCAGCTCCCACTCGTTATCATCCCCATCTACCATTCTCAAACCTCGACCACGCACTCGCTCATTCACCTCTCTTACAACTCCATCAATATACAAATTGAACAGCCATGGTGACATCACACATCCCTGTCTCAGTCCCACACTCACTGGAAACCACTCATCCACTTCATTCCCTACCCTAACACAAGCTCTACTGTCCTCATACAAACTCTTCACTGCATGCAACAATTTACATTAATTCCATATAATCTCAAAACTTTCCACATAGCCTCTCTATCAACTCTATCATATGCTTTCTCCAGATCCAAAAATGCAAAATACACATCCTTACCCTTTGCTAAATATTTCTCACATAACTGCCTAACTATAAAAATCTGATCTATACAACCTCTACCTCTCCTAAAACCACTCTGCACTTCTGCGATCACATATTCTGTCTTATCCCTAATCCTATTAACCAGTATCCTACCATACACTTTTCCTACCACACTCAACAAACTTATACCCCTAAAATTACTGCATTCATACATATCTCCCTTACCTTTGTATAGGGGCACTATACAGGCAATCACCCATTCCACTGGCACCAATGACAACATAAAGCATATATTAAACACTCTCACTAACCATTCCAATGCAGTCACACCCCCTTCTTTCAACATCTCCGCTCTCACACCATCCATTCCAGGTGCTTTACCTGCTTTCGCTTCATACAATGCCCTATTCACCTCCTCTCTTGTAATCTCTCTCATTTTCATCTCCCATTACTGGCCCTTGAACCCCTCCCACTGCCACTATAGCTGCCTCTCTATCTTCCTCAACATTCAGCAAGCACTCAAAATATGCTGCCCATCTTTTCCTTGCATCGTTCCCTCTTAACATCTGTCCATTCAGTTCTTTCACTGTCTCTTCCATCCTCGATCCACCCTTCCTTACTCTCTTCACTTCTTTCCAAAACTTCTTTTTATTCTCCTCATATGACCTACTAAAATCCTGTCCCCACCTAACATTTGCCAACCTCTTCTCTTCCTCTACCTTCCGCTTGGTTTCCACATTTTTCTCCCTATATCTTTCATACTTCTCCCTACTTTTACACTGCAGCCATTCCTCAAAGGCCCTCTTTTTCTCTTCCACCTTCATTTTCACCCCTTCATTCCACCACTCGCTGCCCCTCCTCATGCCACCTCCAGCAAACCTCTTTCCACACACATCACTTGCATGTCCCACAAAACATTCTTTCATCAACCCCCATTCCTCCCCTAACTCCCCAACTTCTCTTTCTTTCACCCTGTCATATGCCACTCTCAACCTGTCCTGATATTCCTGTCTCTTCTCTGGCTTTTTCAACTCTTCCACCTTCACTATTTCCCTTCTACATCCCCCCCCCACACTATTTACCCACTCCTTTGCTACTACCACTTTTGCTTCAACCAAAAAATTATCTGACATCCAAGCAGCCACACCCCTGAATGCATGTACATCTTTCACTCTACCAACCATGCTCTTTGCTACCAACACTTAATCCATCAATGCTCTTTCTTTCACTCTTCCATTTGCCACTCTCATCCATGTATACTTATTTATTAACTTCTTCTTAAATAAACTATTACCCATCACCAACTCTTGCTCCACACACATATCTAACAGTCTCTCGCCACTCTCATTCCCACCTGGTACCCCATACTTTCCTACAACACCTTCTATCTCTCTATCACCCACTCTGGCATTCAAGTCACCCAACACAACTACATAGTTCCTTCTACTCAGACCATCCACACATGTAGTTAACTCATTCCAGAATTCATCCCACTCTTC
>JAXCGZ010018095.1:12500-15000 GCA_037179515.1 Halocaridina rubra | reverse complement strand
ATATATATATATATATATATATATATATATATATATATATATATATATATATAGATAGATAGATAGATAGATAGATAGATAGATAGATAGATAGATAGATATAGATAGATATAGATAGATAGATAGATAGATAGAGACATATATAGAGAGAGAAATATACTCCAAGAACAGCTCCTGAGATTATGAATAACACTATTGTTACTCATTTCAACTTTGTGATTACAGCTCTTTAACAGCCCCGATCCCATGGGAAAATGAACCGCGTGAGTCCATGGGTTCGTCGTGTACAAATAGAAGCATGGGAAACAAGAGGGCGAAAGGGGTGAAAGAACAAGTCCCCTCCCGTTCTACGGATGCTGGAGAGGGTAGATAAAGGAAAAGAAATGGGAAATATTTAACGAACTAAACTTAAAGAAAATAAAACAAACAACATTAAAGCAACATTAGCCATACTTATGAGAAAATAACATATGAGCAACATCCGTAAATAATTCGCAGAGAAGCGAGAAAATGTGTGTGTGTGAGAGAGAGAGAGAGAGAGAGAGAGAGAGAGAGAGAGAGAGAGAGAGAGAGAGAGAGAGAGAGAGAGAGAGAGAGAGAGAGCGTCGTGGATCCATTCGGCAGCGGTTCATTCGCCAGTATTCCAGGGAGGAGGTAGAAGGGAGTGGCCACCACACGCAAGGCAAACACGAAACGTAATTTTGAGTGACGATGACAAAGACCCGGATAAATATGCCCTGGTGACACACAGGCATCAAAAAAAGAGGATAACAGAAAAAAGGCGGGATTCAGTGAGTGCCACTTAAAACCAATCTTATTTATTATTATAATAGCAACAGGTTGAGAAAGGACGCAAATATGGCTTAGAGATCGTACACCAAAGGTAGAGAGGGAGGCAACTGGTGTTTGTTGGAAGGCGCTGGAGAAGAGATTTTCCAAAAAAAAATAACTATTGGTCACTTCTTTTCAGTTTCTATTTTCAAGGTAAGTCTTACTGTATGACTATTCATTATTCTGGAATCTAGAACTAGTATATTATCAAAAGAAGCCTAAAATAATATCATATCAAGTAAGAGGCGCGCAGCAGCAGTGTCCTTTCTCTGTTTCCAATGCACGCATCCCTTAAAAATTCTTTTTCTTTGATATATTTCTCGTATTTACACCTATGATGATCTATTATGCTGAATGTTATTGATATTTGTCTTATTATAAAGAATCCCTTAAAAATTCTTTTTCTTTGATATATTTCTCGTATTTACACCTATGATGACCTATTATGCTGAAAGCTATTGATATTTTCCTTATTATAAAGAATCCATTAAAAATTCTTTTTCTTTGATATATTTCTCGTATTTACACCTACGATGGCCTATTATGCTGAATGTTATTGATATTTGTCTTATTACTGAGTATGAATTAGAGACAAAAGTATTTTTTATTCATTTGATAAGCATCCAGAACTATATGACCTGAGCGGAAAAAAATATATATTAAAAACGGAATATGAGAAGTTTATTATATTTTCTTTTCAAGTAATACTACAATATGAAATACAATAGTCAGCACTTGACAATTTCCAAAATGCCAATTCTTTTTTAAGTGTTATACACCGTTTACAAAACATCAGATATAAGTCAAATTTAATGACAAAAAAATATATTCCCAGAGCTGGAATATCTTGGCAAAGATTCATTGATAGATGGTCTTATGAGGGTAGTGTTTATTTCGAGTGTTGCATTATTACACAGAAATTATCATATATAAAACAAGAGTCCAATGAATTTCCTTTCTGATAATTCATGAATGCGTTTTAGATGGTAATTAATCTAAATTCAAGTAATTAGTTTTATATTTTATCAATTTATAAATAAACATAATCTACTAAGATACTGCTGATATATTTGCTAATTTATTTGTGCCAGTATCGAGTCAAGTAAGTCAGTCTCAAACACAAATACATCCGGGAGGGCACAAATAGACAAACAGAATTCGCTGAGTGAGGAATCAGTAAACGTTAAATGCATTCCTAGTGTCAAAGGTAGATATGACAAGGGCTAATGAGTCAAAGAATTAAACCGACCAGGAGACGGGGAGTTATGAGTATAGGGATATTTCCCTTGAGCAGAAATAGGTAAACACAAACACACACACACACACACGTGTGCGTATGTGTGTGTGTGTGTGTGTACGTGTGCGTGTGTGTAATGTAATCTGCTTATATATGCTGTTATAATAATAATAATAATAATAATAATAATAATAATAATAATAATAATAATAATAATAATAATAATAATAATAATAATAATAATAATAATAACAATAATCATAATAATAATAATAATAATAATAATAATAATAATAATAATAATAATAATAATAATAATAATAATAATAATAATAATAATAATAACAATAATAATAATAATTATCATTATTATGATAATTATTATTGTTATTATTATTATTATTAATATTATTATTATTATTATTAAATCAA
>JAXCGZ010018095.1:0-7500 GCA_037179515.1 Halocaridina rubra | reverse complement strand
GATTGGGATTATCGTGGGACTGCTGATGATATCTCCTCCCTTCAACGTCACCCCCGAGATTCTTCCAGAGGACATGCACCACCATATCCCACCTCATCTGTCACCGGAATACGTCCCGCCTTCGAAGACGCCTTCAACCAGTGTCTCTACTACAACTGTTGTTCAACCACCAGCAACAGAGCAACCTGAGTTCAGCTCTGATTTTCACCAAGCTTAAGTAGAGGGCAAAGCCGTAAGTGTGATAATGTCATAGTGAGAATATATCTTTTGAATTCATTAGGCTGTTATTTGTATTCGTGGCTGTGTTGGTTAACGATGAGTTAATGCAGATTTATGCAATTGGGATTCACTACTATAAAACTCTTTGCCAGAGAAAAGGGCTAAAAACCACCAGGAAGGGACTGGAAACGTTGTCATGATATTTTACAAAACAAAAATGGTTCTAATGACAATATATAAGTGTCTTTCCGTAGAAAATGTAGACTATACACGATAAGGCCAGTCTGTTGTAATGTAGTACTTAGTAAAAATCCTTAACTCACATTCATCGTCACTTCTAATGGTATTTCCATTGTCTTTCCCTTCTCCGAAAAAAAACCCCCTCGAACAAAATATGTCAAAATTTACGTCGTATACGAAAATCTGTCAGTAATCTGAAAACACAAATGCACTTTCTTAAAAAAAAAAAAAAAAAATTAAGATAAAACAAAAAAACATCCTACTGCTAAAAAAAAAAAAAAAAAAAAAAAACTTTTGCAAAAGGACAAAAACGAAAGTGGATTGGAAACACAATGACGTACTGGACAGGAGCACTTCATTTCGACACAAAAGCAAATTTGCTACTGTACCTCTTTATTTGGGCACCATATCAGAAATTTCGAGACATCTTTCTAGAATAGTTAAGTCAGATCAGAAAAGATTAGGTTAGCATGAAGTGTGCTAGAAATTCTTTTTTTTTTTTTAATCTCGAATGACTTGGAGGATATATATAAACTT
Source organism: Halocaridina rubra (assembly GCA_037179515.1). Taxonomy (NCBI): domain Eukaryota; kingdom Metazoa; phylum Arthropoda; class Malacostraca; order Decapoda; family Atyidae; genus Halocaridina; species Halocaridina rubra. The sequence goes on along the minus strand of JAXCGZ010018095.1, from coordinate 6,504 downwards.
GTCACCTAAATGAAGGGTATTTACCCATTATTTTCCTTAAGGGGAGTGCGTAAAACTCATAAACTCTGTGCCCAAATGAAGGGTATAATGGCGCCCATCTGAAAGATTTTTCGACTTAATGATTTGTCAGTTCGGCCAAATGGAATGCAACCTACTGAATCATGGTGCATTTACATAATTGCAGTTCAGAATAGGTATATTTTGTAGCATTTGTGGACCAAACTTTCCTGATCAGCATCTATGTATCATCCTCATGCAAAACATTGTCACCTAAATGTGTCTTCAGTGTATAGTTTTTATCCAAATGTTTGAATTGAAATAATGTAGTGTGTTTTTTATGATCTTTGTATTATATTGCAATTAGGGTTAAGGACTGCTATATTTTATGAGAGAGAGATGTGACAATAAATGTGATTAGTAACAGCACATTGGGAAATATTAATAGTTTTTCTCTTAGGCAAAGCTCACTTATATACATTTAGTAACAGAAAAGTATATGAAATATATATTCAGTAACACTGTTATTATAATGATGATGATGATGATGATGATGTTTTTATTATTATTATTATTATTATTATTATTATTATTATTATTATTATTATTATCATTATTATTATTATTATTACTATTATTATTATTAATATTATTATTATTATAACTATTATTATTGTTATTATTATTATTATTATTATTATTATTATTATTATTATTATTATTATTATTATTATTATTATTATTATTATTATTATTATTATTATTATTATTATTATTATTATTATTATTATTATTGTCTTAGTCAAGAAGTAGATTATGAAATTCCCATTGGACTTACTAAAAATTGTATGGAATTAGTACGTACATATATAAATTCTCAATAAGGATGAAAAATCAAAATGTTCTCGAACGGGTAAAAAAAAAAAACTAAGACCAGAGAATTTGTTCAAATAAACTTGAGAATAAAGTAGTGAGAAACTAAAGACACTTCAGGAAAACTGGATATATTAGCATCATCTTGATGCCATCTTATGTATCTCAAGTGTAAAAGAAAAGAAAATTACCTATTATAATTTGCTAGTGCCAAAATGGTGAAATTTTTTACTTCTTTATATATGTACAAAGATTCCTAGTTTCAAAGTGAACTTATAACATTGTAAAGAATTTTTGTGGTGTATTTTTATGGCAAACTTCACTTTAAAATTGTGATCAATTGTCAAATTCTATCCGACATTTGCAAACGAATGTCGATATTTTTGCAAACTGATTGGCAAAATGTGCCAATAATCTCATATAAGCAATCCGTTTTCCAAATGCTTGTGTTGTGCTCTGGGGAAACTATATAAATATATACCAAGGGTCTGTGGAAAAAAATGTTTCAAGAATCTCTAAAACTGAGGTGATATTTTGCTATATGAAATGTCGATTTTTCTAGATTTATATATCTTCCAATGACGGCAGCAAAGAACCTATTTTTGTAAAGGAGGCAAGCATCTATTTTACATATAAACTGAGAACTGGCACTAATATTTTTACATGTAGTGAATTTTGATACAAAAGATGCCAAAGATGCCAAATTCCACTTGGGCTCAAAAGGTAATTGGATATATAAATTTGACGCTTGCATTTTCACTTCACTTTGGCGCCAACACATCAGGACTTCCAAAAAATATTTATTCAAGTGTGGTTATGTTTAGCAAGATTAGATTAGAACATGTTAGTTTAAGTGTGTTGCCAATCAATTTTCATCCAAATAATGTGAAAGTTTCCTAACCTAGGCGTCCATGTGGAGTGTACTTAAAGTACCCAACAAATATTTTTTTTGCCCAAACAGTGCCAATGCGACGATATCTGCATTTGCCAGATAAAGGAGTATTTATCTTAGAATTTCGAATGACGTTAGGTAGAGGGAATGTTTTATATGATCTGGTTAATAATATTTACTCGTGAAACAGAATCTTCATAAGCAATGCTGCTCAGCAACGAAAAGATACACGAGACGGAATTGTTAATCACAAAATGCTTAAAAGATCTGCAGTGTTTCAACAGATTTCATTTCATTTCCTCACAATAATAAAAACTACTGTATATTTCATGTTCTATTAAAATTGGTTACATATCATTCAACTATGTTATTTCGATTACATGGAGGCATGTCACAGTTATGTGGAATGAAGCAAACAAGATGTCATATACGAAGGACTAGTTTTGACGATAAACATAGGACCAATTCTGAAATGCTATCAATATAACTCTCCAAGGAGGTTGAGTCCATTCTTCAAGTCATTCAGGGCTGTGCTACCAGAATATCAGTGGAATCTTGATTTTCTGCGCCTACTCAGAAAAGAAACACTCAATAGATTACCTTAATTGGATACAATAATTTGAACTATTAAGTCATCTAGTTGGAAGTATGCATATAGTCCCATAGAACACATGTAGATATCTGTTTAGTGTACAAAAACATTCAACTTCTTTCAGAGTGAGATTTTCTGTAATACATTTTTTTCGTTGGGTGCATTAATGGCAAAAAAAAATAAAAATAAAAACTCTACTGAAACTATTCAACTTCCTATAGACAATATGTCTACAGGAAAATAATATTTTGCAACATATCCTGATGGAATATACCAATTAGCTAGACAAAACTTTCAGTTTCATATAATGCTCAGCATAGTAAATGCAAAAACCAGCTATATGTAAAGAACACTCAACATACCACAGAATAGTTCTAAATAATACATTTTCCCTTTGCAAACTGTACTAAATGGCATAAACAGTTCACTGTATCTAATAAACAACTTCCTTAAAAAAACACAGTTCTATGTAACACATGTTTTTCTAGTACACTGGAATAATATCATAAATCTGTTACCTGTGTAAAATACCTATGTTACTAAATGTAAAGTATGACAATGACATTTTATTTACAGTGTGACTAAACAATTCTCTGAACTTTTGTAACATACTGACCTAATCCAGTTGTAAACTTGTGTTCCATCACATGAAGTGAGGCACCTCAGCTTTTAAGCTGACCTAGTAGCTGCGTCAAGGCAGTGTTGCCTTTGATCTGTGAAAGTTAAGTGTGTGATAGATTTTTCTTACCGGATTTTATTAGGTATGTTCAATAAAGTATATAAAACATCAGTGTTTCATTAAGAAACACCAAAATTGCCTTCAAAACTCATCCAAGGACACTGGAATTGAAATTAAACTAAGACCAACCTACAAAGGGGAGGGTCATGAAAATCCCTCAAAATCCTCTAATTGTCCCATATCCACCAATAAATTATAAAGCAAATATACCCACCAATAATTACAAAGAAAATTATTTCTAATTACATGCTACATAATAAGATTTATTAGCACACAACATAATCTTTTATTGCTTATTTTAATGACATTGTACACGGCTGAAGTCTCTCTCTCTCTCTCTCTCTCTCTCTCTCTCTCTCTCTCTCTCTCTCTCTCTCTCTCTTTCTCTCTCTCTCTCTCTCTCTTTCTCTCGTTATCTATTTGTACCTTTGTCTGTCCGATTGAATATATCAATTTCAATCTATCTCCCCTATTATACTAGGCTAGAGCTCCATGAGTAAATAATGACCCTTTTTTATATAAAATTCGGTAAAGATCTAAGCGAAGAGGACATAGAAATCGACCTTATCCTAAAAAAAAAAAAATGCATGTCACTAGCAAGGTCTACTAGAAACAGGTTGAGCATCTCCGGCCACAAGTTGTCAGACTAATGGCCAGGACGGCGTATTTTCACAGTATATTCCTGGAATAACTGTGGACCAAAATTTTTTTTGGAAAGGGCACGTAAAATATCCAGTACTGCAGAATGCAGTAAATTGTTTTGCCTATCATCACTTCTGCATGAATACCAGACAGCACTGATCCAACGATTACTCATAATCTATCTACCTATCTACCTTGGATGTTTCCCCCTTTAATTGGGGGGTAGCCGACATCAAGAAAGGAAAACAAATAGGGGAATTTCTTTGCTCTATGGGCAATGACGAGGGAGCTAGCGACCGTTCAGATGGCACTGCTGGAGTGCCACAGCCCATCATCCCGGCTCTTCCACAACCTGTGTCGCTTCACAACTGCCAACTCCTCCTACTGCCCCTACCACAGGGCTACCTCTGTAAGATGCAGCTCCGTGGTAACAGCAGATGCCCATCAGAGCTGCATCACAATCGCTCGCCACTCATTCCTATTCCTAGCACGCTCGCTAGCTTCCTTCACATCCATCCTCCTATCATTCAGGGCTCTCCTTACTCCATCCATCCATCCAAATCTAGGCCTCCCTCTAGTATTTCTCCCATCAACTCTTGCATTCATCACCTTTTTCAGCAGCCTTTCATCATCCATCCTTTCCACATGGTCAAACCATCTCAGAACATTCATATCTACTCTGGCTGCAATTTCTCTCCTCACACCCATTCTTGCTCTCACCACTTCATTCCTAACCCTATCCAATCGAGATACACCAATCATAATCCTCAGGCATTTCATCTCAAACACATTTAGTTTCCGTCTCTCACTTACTTTCATACCCCATAACTCTGATCCATACATCACAGTTGGCACAAACACTTTCTCATACAAAACTTTCATAACATTCATTTCCAACCCTCTATTCTTCATCACTCCTTTCAATGCACCCAACACTTTACATCCTTCATTCACTCTGTGACACACATCTGCTTCCACTCTACCATTTGCAGCTATAACCGAGCCTAAATACTTAAACTGATTAACCTCCTCAAGTGTCTCTCCATTCAACATAACATTCAATCTAGTGCCATCCTCATTTCTTGTACACCTCATAACCTTACTCTTTCCCACATTCACTCGCAACTTCCTTCTCTCACACACCATTCCAAATTCTGACACTAACTGACACAGCTTTTCCTCTGAATCTGCCACCACCACCACAGTATCATCTGCAAAAGCAACTGATTCAGCTCCCACTCGATATCATCCCTATCTACCATTCTCAAACCTCGATCACGCACTCGCTCATTCACCTCTCTTACAACTCCATAAATATACAAATTGAATAGCCATGGTGACATCACACATCCCTGTCTCAGTCCCACACTCACTGGAAACCACTCACTCACTTCATTCCCTACCCTAACACAAGCTCTACTGCCCTCATACAAACTCTTCACTGCATGCAACAATTTACCATTAATTTCATATAATCTCAAAACATTCCACATAGCCTCTCTATCAACTCTATCATATGCTTTCTCCAGATCCAAAAATGCAAAATACACATCCTTACCCTTTGCTAAATATTTCTCACATAACTGCCTAACTATAAAAATCTGATCTATACAACCTCTACCTCTCCTAAAACCACTCTGCACTTCCGTGATCACATATTCTGTCTTATCCCTAATCCTATTAACCAGTATCCTACCATATACTTTTCCTACCACACTCAACAAACTTATACCCTTAAAATTACTGCATTCATGCATATCTCCCTTACCTTTGTATAGGGGCACTATACAGGCAATCACCCATTCCACTGGCACCAATGACAACATAAAGCATATATTAAACACTCTCACTAACCATTCCAATGCAGTCACACCCCCTTCTTTCAACATCTCCGCTCTCACACCATCCATTCCAGGTGCTTTACCTGCTTTCGCTTCATGCAATGCCCTTTTCACCTCCTCTCTTGTAATCTCTCTCTCATTTTCATCTCCCATTACTGGCCCTTGAACCCCTCCCACTGCCACTATAGCTGCCTCTCTATCTTCCTCAACATTCAGCAAACACTCAAAATATTCTGTCCATCTTTTCCTTGCATCGTTCCCTCTTAACATCTGTCAATTCATATCTTTCACTGTCTCTTCCATCCTCGATCCACCCTTCCTTACTCTCTTCACTTCTTTCCAAAACTTCTTTTTATTCTCCTCATATGACCTACTAAAATCCTGTCCCCACCTAACATTTGCCAACCTCTTCTCTTCCTCTACCTTCCGCTTGGTTTCTACATTTTTCTCCCTATATCTTTCATACTTCTCCCATTCCTCAAAAGCCCTCTTTTTCTCTTCCACCTTCAATTTCACCCCTTCATTCCACCACTCACTGCCCCTCCACATGCCACCTCCAACAAACTTTTACACAGGGCACATGAGTTGGACGTGTACGCATTGAGCGCCCGATAATATTGCGTTTATCAAGTGACAGAGTTTAAATTCACGGCTATAAAATTAACGAAGGCATACTGAAATATAAATCTTCAAATTTAAGTCAGAGTGATTATTACAACTTTAGTGTTTAAAAAGATACAAAGAAAATTCATTATAATCTTATAACATATCAGAAACCGTTGAGAGTGTCTTTCCTAGTGTTACCGATTTCAACCACAATCTCTCGCGACCGACCTAAAAAGGACCTTTCTTAGGTGAACCTGCAGTTCCCCTCATACCGCAGTTTCCCTCCCATTCACACCAGAATGTCCTCATCGGAAAATGTTGA